>JAMQMW010000193.1:0-31873 GCA_024115155.1 Thelonectria blattea
AAAAAAAAAAAAAGGCTTGGGCACCTTCTTTTTGTTCTTTCTTGTGCGAGTGTCTTTATTGATGCTTGCGGCCCGTTGATCGGTCTTCTCCCCCCCGTCTTCGATTCTCCCTGTCGGATAGCTGAAGAGCTCCGACTTCGCCATGCGTCTGGACTGGACACTCTCCGCGCTGCTGGCAGCAAGCCTCTCGCAGGCACAGTATTTGATCAGCGAGCTCAGTTTCGGTCATGCTGGAAGGTTGGTTTCTTTCGTCCTGTCGCAATGGGCTTGCGTTATCTTCGTTGTCGCGCGACGTGCGCCCCTCACTGTGGCTCATTTTTTGCCTCCCCCCTTTGGAGTCTTGGAGTCGCGTGCTAACCAACCCTCCTCCCTCAACAGAATAAGCGATCCCGCAAACCGAGGTCAAATTCAAAACTTTGCTCTCCAGGGCAATCCCGCTCTGCCCGAAGTCCTCTCGAACCGCATCATCCTCACCCCCCTCGCCCCGGGTAACCAGCGCGGTGCCATCTGGGCCCAGCAGCCATTGCAACGCACGCAGTGGATCGCCGACTTCGACTTCCGCGCCAACGGTCCCGAACGCGGTGGTGGAAACCTGAATCTCTGGCTCGTCCGCGGCGGTCCTGGCGTCGTGGCCTCCAGCAGCGTCTACACCGTTGGCAAGTTCGACGGCTTCGTTCTCACCATCGACAAGACGGGCAGCTCCGGCGGCATCATTCGCGGATTCTTGAACGATGGATCGACCGATTATAGCGCCAAGCAGCGTGTGGAGGAGCTGGCCTTTGGTCACTGCAACTATGCCTACCGAAACCTCGGCCGACCTTCTCAGGTGAAGTTGCGCCAGACGGGCAGGTCGTTCCGCGTCGAAATCGACGGCAACCTCTGTTTTGAGACGGACAAGATTAGCATCCCCCAGGGATACCAGTTTGGTGTCACGGCCGCCACCCCCGACGTGCCCGACTCCTTTGAGTTGTTCAAGATGGTTGTCATGTCGGACAACACTGATAGCGGCACCCAGAACAGCCAGAACCAGAACCAGAACAACAACCAGCAGCAGCAGCAGCAACAGCAACAGCAACAACAACAACAGGGATCTAACAGGATCAACCAAAACGCCAGGGACTTGTACAGCGACGGCGAGCTCTCCGACGAAGACGCAGACATCTTCCAGACCTCCAAGTCCCAGTTCCAGGACCTCCACAACCGCCTCCAAAACACCAACCACCAGCTCTCCGCCGTCCACCGCACCGTCTCCCGCCACCAGCAGCAGGACGAGAAGCGCCACGACGAAATCACCCAGCTCATCGGCCAGCTGCGCTCCGACCTGCGCAAGCTCGACGAGATTGGCGAGCTCAACTCGCGCATCACCGAGCTCAACCGCGAGGTCTCGGAGCTCCGTCGCGAGGTCGCCCGCAAGCTCCAGACCCAGGAGCGCTCCGTCCGCAACCTCCTCGACAACCACCACTCGTCCCTCACCGACGCCGTCCTCACCAGCACCCCCGGGCACAAGTTCCTCATCTTCTGCTTCCTCGGCACCCAGGGCTTGCTCGTCGCCGCCTTTATCGCGTACAAGAAGCGTCGTGCCACGATGCCCAAGAAGTACTTGTAAGATATTATTCGTTTGAAAAGTTGGGGCGTGGGGATGGGGACGGGAGGCAAGAGGAGGGGAAAGTCAGCCTTGGATGGGCAACTCGAAAGTTTTTGCCGGTCCAAATGGAGGAGGGGGCTGAGGCTTCTTGCGTCATGAGTTAGGAGGAAGGTCTGTTCATCGTCGACCTTTGCACGCACGCCATATTATTGTATATCCATATGCGTGTGTGGTATACCAAGTACGAGGGGAAAGACGTATATTATTTTGATCAATTTTTATATTGGGTAGGTAGCAATGAGTATGAATAACTTGTCACGTTTACGGAGAGGACGTCCTAGAGTTTAGAAGCAGGGCCAAGTGGTCAATTCATTCTGTGCGACCCCTAAAAAGTCAATACCGTAGAAACTCGCTCATATCAGTCCCAACTTTCCCATGAAAAGTGCCCATCTATATCCGTAACGTTCCAAGCCAAACTGAGAAAAGTAAATCATAAAAATAGCCAGAAAACAAAACTTCACAGGTACCCAGCCTCTGTCGTCCTAAACCTTCTCGAAGCTGCCATTAATCACATCCAACAACTCCTCACCCTTGGGCGCATCGCTCGTGATGTTCTCGTACCCCTTCTCGGTAACAAGGATGTCGTCTTCGATGCGCACGCCGCCGACGCCGTAGTACGTCTCCAAGACGTCGGCGTCGATGAACTTTGCGTGCGCGACGTTGCCAAGGAAGTAGCCCTCGATAAAGGGGCGGCAGAAGTAGCTGGTGAAGTATGCATTAGTAAACTGTCCAAGGCGAATCGCCAGAGGTGGGGAACAAGTGACTTACATGCCTGGCTCAACCGTGACAATCATGTTGGGCTGCAGAGCCTGTCGCCCGTGGTACGGCGGCGGCGCAGAAGCCACCCGCCGCATGGCCTGCAACATTGTTGGAGAAACCATCTCTCTCTTCCCGCCCTCGATTTGCACGCCGCTCTCTCGCCCCAGCAGCAACCTGTCGGTGCCACTCACGTCGTGCACTTCGAGGCCAACGTGATGGCCCAAGCCGTGCGGGAAGAAGGCAGCGACAGTGCCAGCCTTTTGAATCTCGTCGAAACGTCCCTTCAGAATACCCAACTTGAGGAGACCCCGGATGGCGACGTCCGAGGCAAGCAGGTGAAGGCTATAGTAGACGCAGCCGGGTTTGATGCGCTTGATGCACTCGTCCTGCATGCGCTGTACGACGGCGTGAATGGCCGCAGCTTCGGGGCTGAAAGATCCCGAGATGGGCAGAGTTCGGGTAATGTCGCTGGCATAGCAGGAATACTCGCAGCCTGCATCGACTATGATGAGCTGCTTGTCGTTCAGGGGCTGGTCGTTTGCCTCGTAATGGAGAGTCGAGGCGTTGACGCCAGCGCCGGCGATGATGGGATATGCCTGGGCGTGCGCGCCACGAGAAGTGCACTCGGCGAGGAAGACGGCCTCAATGTCTTGCTCGTTCTTCATGGCCAGTATGCGCTCGGCAACGGCGCGATGGGCAGCGGAAGAGATGCTTGCAGCGCGGCGAATGAGGGCGACTTCGTAGTCCGTCTTGATAACACGAGCCTGGTCCATGGCGGGGCGCAGCTTGGAGTAGTTGATGTGCGTCTGGCCGCGAGGGCGATCGGCAAGCTTGGGGACCTGGTCTGGGTGGAGGATGTACAGCGTGGTAGCTGGACGAAGGTGGCCGTGGAGGAACTTGGACAACTGGGCCGTGTATCGAACTTCGTCCACGTCGTACAGGCGCATGGCCTCGACAGCATTGGGAGTGGCGCCATACCAAAGGACTTGACGGGGCTCAACGTAGGGAATCCAGAGGGTTAGACGGTCATTGGAGATTTCGTAGGTGACAGCGCAGTCGGCGAAGTTGGCGCCAGTCAGATAGTAGAAGCTGATGGGTGCGTTAGAAATGGGAAGAGGGAAAGGGGGGGTGAGGCATACTATCTGCGCTGCTTAAAGGGAGGGGATTGGTCCGAGTCCTCGTACAGCCGAGTAGGCTCTCCTGGGAGGTAGATGAGGCCATCGCTAACGTCCAATTCTGCCGCGACCTTGCGGGCATGGAGTTTGGCTGGGTGGGTCAGAGAAGAGCTTCTCAATAATCAAGATGGTAAACTCACCAGGATACTTGTTTGTGCTGCTGCTGCTAGTAGCGGTGGTGCCTTCAGAGCGATGGCTATTCTTGAGTTCGATAGAGCTATGATATGACGCCGCATGGGTGGTTAGTCCGCATGACTCCCCGTCCCGGCGCATTATCGGGTGCAGTAGGAGGGCTTACAGGGCATCAAATTCATCCTCCAGGACGAGGTCATACTCAAGAAGACTCCCAGTTCGTCTCCGAGCCGGTGCTGGCTTTGACGAGGGAGTCATCACGGGTGGTGGTCGAATAGCTGCCGGGATGGAAACAGGCGGTGCTGGAGCGGATGGAGGCGCCGATGGAGGAGGTCCAGCGGATTCTCGCCTCGACTCGCCGCATATCGACGAAGGCCAGATAGGCCTGGGTAATTGAGACGACATGGATGTTCTTCAAAATCCTCTTGACAACTACGATCAAAGCTGGGATGAAGTTGCGATGGATGTCGTCAATCTGAGAGCGGATGACTTGAGTGGCTGGTTGGGGTTGGTTGGGGGAGCCTCGAACGTCGGGAGTCCAGACCGAATATGGATGGTTGCATGGCAGCTTGGGCTTGCTTATCAGAGAGATAACGATAAGGCCAACTCCAACCTCATCCACATTCCAATGCGAGGGCAAGGACGGATACAGCAGCTTGTTATCATCAATAAAGTTCCTCTTTACATATTACAGATTGAGGCGCTTCCTCTTAATCATGCATCTTATGCATAAGCAACCTAGGTACATGCTCGTATTAATCAATTGATTGGTGGTTTTGGCTTTCATCATACGTTGCGCTGTAAAATCGTGAATAAACTTCCAGACGACGCCGGGCCCGTCATCAACAAACGCAACGCTCACGAACCGTTGCTGTTCTAGGCAATAGACATGAAAAAGGGTCAAGAAGGGGCCGGGACTCTCCAACTCGTCTCAACTTGTGGCCACCAACCTCACGGCCCATACCGACGTCACCATCACTAAAACGGCACCGCGGCACGCCAGAAACGGACCGGCTCTCGGGTCCCCCAGCTCGAACACTGTGTACTTCGCACCACCGGTCCCGAATCGGCCGTCTGCACAACCGGCGCAACCCAATACGTAACTGACTCGGCCGCCTCTGGTCGAGATACGAGCTGCTGCTGTCTCGTTCCTTTTTTTCTCATTTCTCCTTTGTTAGCTGATCGGCTAAAACAGATCCTAGCCTGCCGCTTATTTGCCTAGTGAGCTCATCGTTCTCCATGTCTCAATCACCGTGTTCAACACCATCATGGCAACCAAGGTTGTATTGTCATTATATCTACAGGCCAGCTCTCGTCCGTACAATCCAACAAGCAATCCAACACGCATCCGGCTGTTCCACGTAGCTTCCTCTGCAAACAACGCCAAGTCGTCATCATATCCAAGGGCGATCCTGCCCAGGTCCGTCCATATATACACTATCCAAGATAAAGCAGCCCGCTCCGTCTATTTGCCAATGTTCCTTCTAAGCATGTCGCCCGTTTTTGTCTTGACCTGCAATGGCGTTTCCGTATTCCTTCTCATCCCTTCGCTTCCCAAGCCTGCTTCCCGTCTGCTCACGCCATCCCCAACAACAAAAATATCCAGCACCAGCACGCCTCCCGTGTCGTAAAATGGGTATCAAATGTCGCGACCGTTACATACCTTGAAATCCTCCCCGTCCTGAACCAAAGAAACCACCCCAGTCCGCTTGCATTCCTTGCTCCGTAAACATCTGCTGAATCTGCCTCTCCTGCGCTCGTGCCGAGTGGGCTCGTCTGCTCGCCATTAAATGCGCCTGGTGCTGCGCTCTCGAGTGCGCTTGTGCCTGCGCCTGCGCGTGAGACTGCGGTACCCTCATCGGTTGGGAGTGCGTTGAAGCCGATGACACCATTGAGTGATTCGATGAATGAAGGCCCATCAAGCTGGGATCGTACATTTGACTTGACATGCCCATCATCGGCTGCGCCTGTGGGTGCATCATGTACGGCGGGGGCTGCTGACCAAACAGTTGGCTTTCCACCTCGTCGAATGTTCCCGTCAAGAAGAGTTGCATGTCCGGGCTTGCATCCGATACGCTGGGAGCTTCCGATTTTCCAGGGAATCCCAGCCCCATCATGGGTTGATTGGGGTAAGCGAACGGGTCCTCCGAGGGGAACATGAGCGAGTCGAGCTTATTCACAGGGTTGTGCATGCCAAGCGGCTGTCCTGTGTACGGGTTGCGCTGCGAGCTCGTCGCCGTGCTCATCGAGTCGGGCGTATCCCGGGTCGGCACGTCTATTGACATGAAATCACTAAAGGCAGACGAAAAACCGCCATCCTGGAAGCTGGATTCAGTGTGGCCCGGCATTTGCTCCATCGTGCTAGGGGTAAAGCTCGTCGCATAGCTGGTTGTGGTGATTTGACTGCTGCGGGCGAAGTCGGACGTCTGTCGTGATGAGATGCTCGCGGGAATCGTCGTCTGCTGCGAGGACACCGATGAGGGCCGCCCCATGGGTGCAGATCTCTTGCGGGTAGGCATTGCTCGCATCTGCAACGGGTCCAGTTGCTCGGGAAGCTGGTCAAACAAGGCCTTATCAACGTTAGCAGGGAACAACCGCAGGGGAAATCGATTGACATACCGTGAGGGCGCTGGAGACTCTCTCTGCAGCCACGCTCTTGTCCGCAAGAGCAGCAATCATCTGCCTTCCCGCACGAGCATCGGCCAACACCTCGCCAGATCCAGGCTTCTCGGGGTTTTCAATAGCGTAGAAGACCAGTGAGAGGACCGCGAAGAATTCGGTGTAAAGCATGAACCAGTAGGGGCCACTCAGGACTCGCTGTTTCCTAATCTCGAGTCCAATGTGGACGATGTTCCGGGATACACTGATTGCCGCTGCTGCACAGGCATATGAAAGCTCATCGATCTTATTTCCATGGCTGAGACGAGGGGATACATAGTGCAGGAAGGGTCGGTAGAGCACCAGTTGCACATGGGCATAGGCAAATCTCAGTAGGTGGCGAACACTAAGACATATGTCAGCAATCTCAATCGATCATAATCATGCAAGGAACGTACCGAACGACCTCGATTGGGCCATCGGCGCTCGGGCGCCAGTTTTCAGGAAGTTTCTCAAACCAAGTGTGCAAGTCGGCCTCAATCTCCTTGATCCGTCCATAACTGATCAGGTAGGTGGACGTCGGCTTGTTGTCTTTCATGACGCTCTGGCCCAGTCCCTTCATGGGGTATACGTATTTGGTAATTTTGGCCAAGATCTCCATCAGCTGAGAGTGAGCATTGAAGGCCTGGAAGAAAGACGATGTGCCGAGTGGTGGTTGGAGGATGCCAGTGGGCGTGATAAATTCATCATCAATCTCGATGGGGAAGGGCTGATCAATGTCGTCGACGTTAAGCATGAGCGGGAAGCCAAGCAGGGTTGAGACGTAGATATCCATTTGTCGAATCACATAGAAGACGCGTTTTCGGATTTCTTCTTCAACAGTGTTGAGTCTTTCGTGCTGAAGGTGGCGATGAAGGCCGATTTTCAAAGCCGAGCGCAATGCGATGCCGACAAATGAATAACAGCCACTAAGATTTGAAGTGGACTGAAGGAAGAGGATGATGAAGAGGAGTGCCTGTAATGAGGTGAGATCGCGGCACTCCGTGATGTCTTGGAGTAGAGATCGTGCGCAGTTGTAATATTTGATGCTGTCAGCGTGGTTAGCGTCACCTTCTAGAAGATTGATGGATTCACATTACCCTTCGTCAGTGGCCTCTCTGAAGGCGGCGGCCCCTGAATCATCGTCAAGGTTGTTGTACATGCAGCCCAGTGCCATGACTGCGTAAAGAAGTCCAAGGAAATGGGTCTCTTCTTGAGAAAGGTTGTCCAGTGGTCTCTCGTAAATCTTTTCAAACTTCTCATAAAAAGTCGGCATGTGTACGATCCGCACCAGGCAGGTTGCGCAGCTGAGGGAGTAGTAGCAGAGCTTCCGGGCGACTTCCTTTGGAGGCAGCTCAGGAATGCTGGGTGTGAAGGCAAAGGGAGATTGGGCGGCGGGCGAGGGGGTGTCGAGGTTCGTGAGGCCGCCAGGAGTTCCATCGGGTCGTTGGAGGAAAGGGGTCTTTGTTGTGGAAGGGCCCATCATTCCTCGAAAATGATCCTTCATCCGTCTCAAGAAGACGGCACCGGAGGAGACACCATGGAAATCCCAACCGCCCCGATCATCAATGTCAAGCTGTCCAATGGAATCGATCATCGAGGTGAGATGGGCATCGTTAACATCTGGTTGCTGAGGTTGCGATGGTGGTTGTCGAATTTTCGAGGATTGAGCACGAGCATTTTCACGGTTTCGGAACTCTTGTTGAATGGCCGGGTCGAGGTTGGGGTCGGCGAGATCGACGTCGGGCATGAACTTGTGAAGAAGAGACTCGGCGCGTTGTAGTCGGTTTTCGAGGGCTTCGATGTACTGCGGTGCGGGGTTTCTTCTTCGATTTGAAGGCTTGTCGTATGTACATTCTATAGCAGATGGTCAGCTTGGGAGCCGCGGTACAACGGGTGCACGATTGAGAGGTGGAAAGACTGGGCAAAGTCGCGAGGGCATAGTTCGAGACGCATACCGTAGCTGTAGACAGAACAGTGAGTACAGGGCTGTTTGCCATCACACTTGATCTTCTTGCGACGACATTCATCACAAGCGCGCGTTACTCGTCGTCGCTTCTGGATGGGTTGTGAGAGCGCATCGGTCGAGACGTTGTTATCGTCGTCGGCGTCGTTGTCCGACTTGACGCTGCCGGCGGACGGAGTCGGGGGATCGTTGACCTGCCAGTCGTTCGTGGACGACTGGCCAGGATCGTCGTCGGCGACATCAGGAGACATTTCGGGCTATACGAGGTCAGAAAATGAGGCCGTGATGAAATTGGAGATGGAAGCAGGTGGGCGCTCAGCGCCGATGTGGAGGAGCGAGAAGAAGAGATGGGAGGGCGCACCATGCCCCCAGGAGCCAAGAAGCCAAGAAGCAGCGCGGCGGGTTATTGGTGTAGGGATTCGGGTGCGTCGAAAGTCTTGGGACCAGCAGCGGCTGCTGCAACGCGCAGCAGAAGGCGGGGCTCACCTTGCGTCGGGCTTTGAAGCCGTTGTCAAAACTTGACTCGGAAGCGGAAACCAAATAAAGCAGAAGTCAGAATTGAATCGACGGGTAGCGACAGCGATGGGCGCGGCGAGGACAGCGACCGGGTCGTGGTTGAGGGGGGATCTGGCCGAACGAGTGCAGGGGCGCGGGAGCAAAGCCAGCGGCAAGTCCAGGTCCCAATTGCCCTCAGAGTCGCAGCTGGAGGCCTAATCCTAGGCCATCAGCGGGGAGGAAGGTCGACGCGGCTCCCGCAGCGAGGGACGGCGATGGGAGCGATGGGAGCGCGCGATGAGAAGCGATTCTGGCTGTTGTGGTGGAAGAAAAGTATTGGATGCGAGTTTAAAGGTTACAGATTTGCGAGAAGCGGGACGACGGGAGTCGAGAAAGGGCGTTTCGCGACCAGAAGGAGCGGGAGGGAAAGAGGGAAAGAGGCGAGCCTGAGCCTGAGCGAGAGCGAGAGAGAAGCGCACTCGACCCTTGGAAACAGGAGAGTCGAGAGTCCACAGGCCAATTCAGTACCTAGACGGAAAGTCTCTACAGCGGGAAGCACAGAGCGCAACGCAGCGGATGGATGGGGCCCGTGGTTAGGTCGAGTCGTTGGCGCGGGATTTGAGCCGTTACAGTGCAATCTGTTTCGGGCACCGTGGAGGTACTCGGCGATTTCGCAGCGGCCGCCCAGTGCCAAAATGGTAACGTAGCAGGGGGGGATGAAGGGTCAAGGCGCAGGAAATTTGTATGGGCGACAGAGTGCAGTCGAGGATGCCAAGGGAAGTCCAAGAAAAGGCCAAGAAACGTGCGAGCTCGAGAGAGGCCTGGTGAAGCGAGAGGGTTGAAGTCAATTAGAAGGTCGTAAGTATTATTACTGTTCCACGCCGGAAACGAAAGGCGCTCTTTTCGGAGGAAGTGGATGATGAAAGGGCTCAAAGAAGCGGTAGATGATGGAGAAGTCGTCGAGAGAAGGGGGGAGGCAAGGGGAAAGTATTAAGGTTGTTGAACAAACACACCTACGTAGCTGGATTCGAACAAGTTGGGGGAGAGACGCCGACGACGGGGAACGCGCCGGAGACAAAACGGAGCAAGCAAGCAAGCAGCAAGATGTTGACGACAGGGTTCTTGTTGGAGGTGTGGCCAAAGTTGCCAAACTCGAGGGAAGCCGGCTCCACCAAGCAGAAGCAACCTGGGATGAGAGAACGAGGCGAGTTGCGATTGCAATGCAGTGAAGAGACAGCAAGAGAACGGAAGGGTTAGCACGGAGTACGTATCATGCGGGGGGCGCTTGGTCCAGCTTCAAACATGCATGCGCGGTAGAAAAGTCCGATATCCGAAGAAGCCCATAAAACGCCAAAGAGAAACGAGAATGGCAGGCGCGATGATGGCATGGCTTCAATTGCCAGCGCCCGCTGAATGGAAGGCTGATGATGGATGGATGGATGGATGGATGGATACATGGAGACGACCAGATGAGCAGCTGCAAAAGGGCCCTGTTTTTGCTCGCACGGTGCCGATGGCCGAGCGATTTTGTTGTTGTTGCGGATTGACTCAAACGGGCTGGGGCCGAAAGTTACGAATGGGAAAGAAGGAAAAAAAAAGTGGCATTTTCGCTGTGTGTGAGAGAAGTGACGCCAGTGGGCCAGGGGAAAGAACAGAGCGACGGCTGGCCTCCTTCTCTCAACGCATTCGTTCCGTCGCAGGCTGAGGCATCCCACGGCTAACACGGAACATAGGGCCTGTTGATGGCGTCTGTCTGGCGTCTATCGAACGGATATCGGGAACTGGTGCAGGCAGGGACAACGGTGAGAGATGGAGTATACCTCCACCATCCGGGCTGTGCAAGCGGCAGCATTTCAAAGTAGGAGAGAACAGACGCTGTGCGGTTATTAAAAGGGGGAATTTGGTCCACGGGGGACCTCTTCGTTGTGGCAGCCCAGCCGAGACAACGACGGCCGAGACAAAGCCTCCTTCTCGTACAGACGTACGCGTCGTCCGGCCCCGTTCCAGCGGAAGGTTTCTACGGTTTGCGAGACGGCTCCAGCGATGGCACGCCGGACCTGACATCTCGCCCATCCGGTCGTACATGGAGGGAGGTAAAGTTAAGGTAGATGAACAAGCAAACGCGCCACGGCTGCACCTTTGCCCGCCAGATGATACCCGCCTGGAGGTCACCACTTCCTAGCCGCGAAAAGCGAAGGCAGGGGGAGAGAGAGGGGATCCAATGCATGCAGAGTGCCGTCTGTGGGCATGAGAAGCAGCATCGACGGCCAATGGTGGCCACGAACGGGACGGCCTTGGGACCCAAAGATCCTCCACACTGTCCTGGCTGCATGGGGGCAGTCTGGAGCGCACCTGTAGGGCCGTCAATTTTTGTGAGGGTCGAGACTTCTGCCAGATCTCCATCCCTGAAGAGAAGAGACCAAAGAGACCAACACAGCTCGCCCGCACAAGGGTCACCAGGGTGCCACACACTTCGGGACCAAAAAGTCTTGTCGAGGCGACAAATCCCACACGAGAGTCATGGGCTTGTTCCCGTGTTATCTGCGGCGAGTGACTGGTCAGGTCATGATGATGGAAGGAGAGACGGCACGCTGGAGGATACATCCTGTCCTTTTGGGATGTGTTCGCGGGCATTGCATGATCTGTTCCAAATAGCAGTCGAGGTGATTCGATTCAGTAGGTACCACAGCCTCCATGAATCCAATCGAATAAGCATACTTCATACCAGTCCAGCCTCAAGACTCGACATTGCATGTTTGGCATTCGTAGGCATGATCCAGACCCCAAGCCCTCCAAACCCGAATCCCCGGGCTTTCCGAGGAAATGGAAACGAGCAGGCAATCCCCCCCCAAACGGCCACCAGCCGGTCCGAATAACTTTGATGGGAATAAGGTAGGCGAGAACCATTGGACAAAAAAGTGCTTCCAAGAGAACAGAGCAATGACCCCCGTGCGGGTTGTGAGCAACGTTGATGCTCACCACCACTCCCACATCTACCCACCCAACTGATGATAGACGAAACATACAGCAACAATGCGAGGGGAGGACAGAGCACGGAGGCCCCGAGAGCGTCGCGCACCCACATCGGTGCAGCATTACGCCATCGCACAGGTCTCGACAACAACAAGACGGCAGATGGCATGACACGAGACAATTACTGCCGTAGCAAACAGCTTAGCACAGCGGGGTCTCGCGGAGGCGGCCAGAGGCGTTTCCCCCTTCTCGCAGGATTGCCAAAGGAAGATGGGAACCTTAATTCACGGGAGCCACCTTTTTTTTCCTCTTCGTTGGCTCGCGGTCGCTCGCCGAGAGGAGCGTCTTTTCGGCTCCGGACTCCAACGGACTTGGAGTTGCGTGCTACAAGACGCATCGTGCAATCTTCAACTTCTCTCGCCGAATGACATCACTCGTCCCTTCTCACGGTTGCCGCACTCCCGCCCGGTACGGGTATCTGGCGCCGTGTCTTCAGTCTTGGCGCCAAGATTCGTCGCCTGCTCCTGGGGACAGCGGTGGACGAACCCTCGGGTCCGATTCCAGGAGACGGGGGGGATCAGATTCACAAGGCGTAATATTCGAGAACCGTTGATTCTTGTGTCCTGCCCGGCACCTGTCTGCGGCGTCATTGGTGGAAAGGGACGGAATCTCGGATTCGGCATGCCTCTTTCTTGTCGTGAGCCTGTTCAACAGGCTTCCCCTTGTGCGGTTTGACACGCGTACTCGGTTTGAGATCCAGGGGGGGGGGGACCAAAGCCTGTGATTTTTTATTTTATCTTTTTTAATTTTTTCGGTTTTTTTTTATTTTTCGTTTTTGTGACTGGTTTTCGTGGAGCTGGAGAAGTTTGGAAATTTGGCTCAAGTCTTGGCTTTTGTCTTGGCATCGAAGCTTTGTTTCGACGGCTTTCCGTTCCTTGACCTTTTTTCCCACAATGCTATTTTGTGAATTCGGATGTTCCTCTCTGTTTCCCATCTATCTTCTAAGTAGATACGTAATAAGGAAGACCGTTCTTCGGCCACATTTACTGAGGCTCTCGCCGTGTCTGGTTCCCCAAATGTTGCGTGGTCATGATTTGTCCCTTGTCTAGGGTGCGTCTTTGCCGGTCAACCGGCTTGGCCTCAGTGACACTCGACAAGTCGTAGATATTGTATCTCACGGTCCACTAGCAAGATCTCTATTGCAAATGACTTCACCAATCACCGAGGCCGACATTATTGAAATCCCATGTTCGGTGTCATCCACGTTCACACAAAAGCCGAACTCCCAACACCCCTCCGCGAAAAGACGTCATTCTCGGCCGGGAATCATGCAAGGCTGAACATGAGGGGATTCCGACATGGAGGTAAAGTGCGGCTGGAGAGACTAAACTGTGACACTAGACCATCGTGCAGTATGGTTCGCCTTTACACGAGTGCCGGGATGTAAAAACAACATCTCTCGCATCTTGATCGACAGACCCGGGCTTCTAGAAGGTGGTAAGAATGAACGGCGTGGGCCGCTCGTCCCATGAATCCGACCCATCTCAGGGTGAGATGACGACACTTGCATGCCATTAAGTGCCGATATCCATCTTGGAATTGGGGGATGCGTCCAAATTCAACGGCGGCAACGACAGACTGCGAGCGCATAGAGGACCCTGAATATCCTCGTCGAGACTAGGGAGGGGTGATGCGACCCTGCGTCGAATCGCGCGTTTTGTGGCGACAGGTTAAACGGGATACCCTCTTGAAACTTATCTGTCCAATCCCATAACTCAATCAGACGGGCCACACTGCCCGCGTTAATGCCGTGAATACTCGGGCTTTGAGCGAGGATTGTCCTCAAGGGCGGCCGCCCCTAACGAGCACGTCGGTATACAAAAATAGCGGAATTCAACGTCTTTCTTTTTTCGGGCCAAGTTGCAGCCTCCTACGTAACCGTAAACCCTGGAACAGACAAGACGAGATTCCAACGTTGAGGGAAATAGAGCGGGAATACCGATTTGTAGTTGATGCCTTGAAGGTTAGGCTAACATCTAGCTCATACCCTCACCGAGCCTGACCGACGCTTACCTTAACTCTTCCCCGCGGTGCCCCACCACCGAGTTGCCTTCCCTCAGCGGCTCAGCCCCAGCAAGGCAGGCTCCACGTGCTCCCCGCCCAAACAGCTACGGAAGCTCTCCGTCTCGTGAACAACCGACGACAGACGAAGGCATCACAACTGCCAACCAGACCTTCACCATGTCGTCGCCGGCCTCATTGCTCGCCTTCTTCACCCAGATGGGTAATATGGGCGGCGTTATTGTCCAAGGTGCGCGAAACGCAGCCGATGTCACTCTCGCGGTCGGCCTGCTAACTACGAGGTGATGCTCAGACCCAGTGAAGCTCGACCTGGATCTCTATATCCAAAACTACAGAGGTGTGTCATTCCTGCATATCTCTCGCTCTGTTCTTTCTAACGACTGGTTCTTTTTATGTTAGGTCGAACGAGATACGATCGCCTCCTCTTCATCGGAAAGACCTCAGTAACGCTATGCGTCGATGCGCTCAGGGCCGCCATGGTGGAAGCCAAGGCAGGCCGCGACACCGCTCGATATCGCGAGGTCTGGGAATACCTCCGAGCCGTCGCTCCCAGTGACCCCAACATCGATACAGACGCATCCTGGATTGAAAGCACCAATCGAGCGAACAAGGACGAGCTGCATCGCCTGGAAGCCGAGCTTAAAGCTTATAGGAATAACTTAATCAAGGAGAGCATCCGAGTGAGATAATGCTGGCACAAAAACAGACACGTTGCGAACCTAACCTTGCTGTCAACAGATGGGCAACGAAGACCTTGGTCGATACTTTGAGGCATGCGGAGATCTCACCAACGCCGCTGAACACTACAACCGAATGCGCCAGGATGTTACCACCACGAGGCACATTGTTGACTGTGGCAAGCACCTCGTCGACATCTACCTGCAGCGCCGCGACTGGAACATGGTTCTCAACAACCTCGGTAAGGTGACCGGTTTGCAGAGCGCCGATGACAAGACGCCAAGCGCATACGCCAAGATCATCTCTGGCATCGGTCTCTTGGGTTTGACCCGCTTCAAGGAAGCTGCCAATTCTTTCCTCGAGACCGACGGCGGCACACCACCATCTTCATATTCCAACATTGCCAGCCCCAATGACATCGCCATCTACGGTGGCCTGCTTGCCCTGGCCACCATGGAGAGAGATGCTCTCCAGACGCGTGTGCTGGACAACCAATCCTTCCGAACGTTCCTGGAATTCGAGCCGCATATCCGAAAGGCCATTACTCTCTTCGTCAACGGTCGTTATTCCAACTGCTTGTCGATTCTCGAATCTTATCGCAACGAATACTTGCTGGACATCTATCTCCAGAAGCATATCGGGGATATCTACTCGCTCATTCGCAGCAAGTGCATCGTGCAATACTTCAAACCGTTCTCATGCGTCACGCTTGATAGCTTGAACGCGGCCTTTTCGTACCCTGGTGGTTCTGTGGAAGACGAGCTTGTCTCCATGATCCAGAAAGGTGCTCTCAAGGCCAGGATTGACGGAAAGAACAAGGCAAGTTTCAAAACTACGGAATAATCAATGCAAAAAAACTAACCCGTCTCCGTAGCTACTTGTTGCGGTCCAGCCAGATGCTCGTCTGGAGATGCAGAAGCGAGCTTTGGAGGTGGCGAGCGCTTACGATCGGGAAGCCAAGGAGAAACTTCGTCGCATTAGCATTATGACAGCGGGCCTTGAAGTTGTTGGTCAGAAGCAAGCGCACCAGTCCAACGTCAGGGCCATGAGAGAGGAGTGGATGGATGAACTAAAGGCTTCTTCCAGTGCGATGAGATCCTAGGGACCTTAGACTCTCTGCTTTGCTACTCGGAGCAATGTCCGCATGGGGAACCTGCTTCATGTAAAACCACCATTGCGGCGGAGAACAAGGCCTCATTTGAGGAAAGGACTCTCAAGGCATACGCGGCAAGGCAGGGCGAAGGCATAAGTATCCCACGCGTTGGACGGTGCCAAATGAGAGACGAGAAGTCGACACACTATGGTCCAGGCGTTTGGGGTCCCGGCTACACGGCACGTCCTATAGACGCATCCGTTCCTCGCGAGATTAGGTCTGGCGCAGAGGGACAGGTTTAACCGTATTTTATAAACGAAAAGACACGAATCACGAAGCCGGTTTTATTTCCGATCAATGGCCGATGGATAACCCGGCTAGATGTTAATCATATCATTCAAATGTGCGTGGGTATCATTCTATCAACGTCGTTGTACGCGGTCAGTCCTCTCCCCTTTTTACCCCGTAATGTATTCAACTGCCCTCCTCCGCATTTTCCCTCCCGCTCACCCCATCAACTGCCGCAAGTCACTGGGGGGCCAGCGTACCTGCGCAAAAGTGAGGCATCGCTTGATGCTCTGCAGGTACTTGCGGGTGATCTCGTCGCCCATGACGTGGCCCTTTTCCCCGTCGTGCAGCTTCTCCCGCGCGCTTCGCTCGTGGATGCCCACCATGGTGACGCCGATGGGCCAGGCAGCCTTGCCGATGCTCAGACGCAGGTAGCCGTTGTTGGCGTCGACGTAGCGGCGCTCCTGGAGGGCCTGGACGATCTCGACGACGGGCTTGAGGATGGAGTTGTCGATGTCGTCTTTTTCGAATTTTCGGAAGAGCTGTTGAGTATTTTGTTAGAGGCGCGCGGGGGGGTGGAGGGATTCGGATTGTGACTTACTGGTTTCATGCTCTCAATGGTTTGGACCATGGCGGCGTATGCCTGCTTGCTCGTGGACGTCTGGCGCTCCTCGGCTGCCATTGCCTGCTCGTACTCTGTGAGGACCATGGTGAAGTAGCTCGCCAGTTGTCGAAACAACCATTTCCGGCCCTCCTTGTCTTCAGGTACCGAGCCGTCCACCTTCATGCCCTTCTCCTCCACGAGTTCCAGCGTCGTCGGTATCGGGCCCTTTGACAGGACCATCGTCAACCTCCTATGCCGCCGTAGTCTCGCCGCATGGCTCTCTCCAAAAAGCGCCGCCGGTTCGCCCAGCGCCCTCAGCTTTTCCACCAACTCCGCGTCGGGAATGTCCTCCCCATCGACGTCGCCCTTTTCTTCCTCCGCTTCCGGCTTCTTCTCGAGCTCCGGCAGGCCGAGCCGCTTGCGCCTGGCGCGCTCCTCCTCAGCCTCCTGTTCCTCGCGACGCTTGCGCGACTCCTCGGCGAGCTTGCGACGCTTCTCTTCGCGGATGGCGTTCTCGGCGGCCACCTCTTCCTCGCGCTTGCGCTTGGCCGCGGCCTTAGCTTCTCGGTTTGCTTGAAGGGCTTTCTGTTCGGCGGCGTAGGCTTCTTTGCGTTGTGTTTCGACTTCGGAGCGTTTCAAGTACTTTTTGTCGTCGCTGCCGCTCTTCGTCTTCGACTTGGAGAGCTCCTTGTTCATCAAGGCGGCGAAATCCATGGTCGGGAATCGAGTCGTTTTGGGGCTGAAATCGGGGGTTTCCGTGTGGGGGGTTGATGGATCGACGTTCCTTTGGATACAAGAAGGAGTAAGGAGTATATTATTCCCAGTGGTTGTTTGATGGAAGAAGTTGTCGCAAGGTGCACGTCGTCGAACTCTTGAAGTTGCGTTTATCGATTGCGGAGAAATCCCGGCTAAGTTTGCCTGGTCTACCTACCTGGACATCTGCATCGTCATGTTAGGTAACCTCCGAACAATAGGAACAACGTGCGACGAACTATGCCTTTGTGTTGAATCCATTCCAGAAGAATAATCGACACGCTTACGGCAAAATACCGATATGGCCTCACCGCCTTCGAACCCGATCCGCGAGGATACAGCGCCATTTCTTATCAATCTCTTCTATCGCACAGGAGCGTTGCCCGAGTACGAACGGCCCCCAGAGCTCAGCTCTCTCCCAAGTGTACTAGTATACTGATGGGCCCTGCCCATGACAGTCCAGACGAGTTCGCTTTGCAATCTTTGCCATCGCACGCGCAGATATACACATGGACCGACTGCACCCTCTACGAACTTGCTCTCGAGCTCGCTGCCGCAAGACCATCCCTACTACCTAATCCCGCCGCCCGGACGCGACTCGTTTTCCAGCTCGTCATCCCGGATCTACGAAACCACGATGCTTCCAGCGACTCAAAACCTCGGTTTGCGGTCAAAGATCTCGGTAGTATCGTGATCGGGGAAGGGGAGGGAGGGCCGGTAGGGGCGGACGACGCTGATATGAGCGGATACGAAGCTGAGAAGGGAGTAAATCATGGGAGCAAGACATTGAGCGACGCGCGATTCGTCGTCGGGGACTACGTATCATGTGCGATATTGCCGCCGTTATCAGATGGTTCGGTGGCTCCAGCATCGAGTGCGCGGAGAGCTTCGCCTCCGAATTCACCAAGGGGACCACGCGGTCCTTATCGAGGGGGATATCAAGGTCGGGAGAACGGCTTCGGTCGTGGAGGTTTTCAGGGACGGGGTTCGTGGAGAGAGGGTCGAGGCGGAAACTTCCCAATGGGGGATTGGAGGAGAGGGGAGAGGTTACCGGATGGTCCTTCCAGCAAACCGAGGGGTCGAGGACGGTGGTGAGCGATAGATACCCAAGATGGCTCGAGATGCATGGTTCTGACACTTTTAATATACCCCATTATCACGTCGATGGAAGCCCATGGTTGTTGCATTCGTTCTCTTGACTGGGTTCCAGTAGGCTCTATCCCGGAATGAACCCAATAAATGTACAAAGCTCCAGCATCCTACTCTTTCCGTTGCACCTATTTCTCATAGATCAGGTCACCCTTTCGCTTTGCTCGGAAGTCCCAGAGTCCCTTCGTATCGTTAGCTGGCTAAAATTGGTGAGCTTGCTCGCACAACTCACGTCGGTCTTGTAGGCAATGTAGCCCACGATGGTGGGGATCATGGCGACGTAGATGAAGGTGATCCGGGCGGTTCGGGGAGTCCATCGGAAGTACTTGTATCGGTCCTTTTGCATAGCTATATTCCATCGCGTTAGAATTCGGAGATGTGATCGGATCGAGGCCGGGAAGGGAAGTCACGCACCCTGGAACTTCAGGTAAGCTGGGTCGGGCTTGACGTCTACACGGCAGCGGTTAGTGACAATCGTTCAATGGCGGGAATTCGTGTCGTACTAAGGTGCGCCATTTTGGCTCGACGGCAAAGGGTATCTTGCTGGAGCGGGTTGGATGCGAATTGGGCGGCGTCGTGATCGAGCTGGAGACCATTCACATTGAGCCGAAGTTGGCGGAAGAGTTGATGGTTAGAGATTAGGTAACGGCATTCAAATGGATCCCATTGGCCCGACCATTTGAGCCTACCCTACAGCCACCATCAACCAAGAAGTCAAGGATTTGACGTTCAATTGAGTCGTGTAATTAAATTTCAGGAAGGACTTAAATGGCGTTGGTTTGGAATTGACTTGATTACGCTTTTTTCAACTTTTCATCTCGAAATAGTGAAGTAGGAAGATGTGCCGGGAATGTTCAGTACCTAACAGAGCTGAATGTCCTTCGACCAGTAACTGGAAACTGCCCTGGCTTTACCGGTGTACTTGCTTGCATGAAGTTGCGATTTATACCAAAAGCAACGAAAAAAGTTAGATAGAAAAACAATAGATCTCAAAGATCCCCATAGCACATTGAAATTCCAATCGCAATTGTTCATCTCTACTTTCTGAAGCTCAACTTATCCCGCCCTCGTCATGCTTGCAGTGAGAATTGGCAGCCTGCCACCCGTGACGCCGCATCACGTGACAGACCCACATATCTCTAGCGCGTATCTGATCCTACCAGAAATTTGTCGTGATGGTAGGCTCCTGCGCCCCAAGGAGCTTTGCAACAACGTTTGCCTTGGTCGTCGCTGTGCAAATATCTGCGCGATCGGCATCTATATTATTACTAAAAACACGCGAAAAAGACAGTCGCCATACTGCCGACTTTGTGAAAAGGGAGTCAGCAGTGGAAAGCGCGTCGAAACAGGCGCGACGGCTTGTAGCCTTCGACCCGCAGCTCCACGATTCATCACCCTCGATCGCATCGCGAAGCCATCATGTCGCAGCTCCCACCGCCGCCACCCCCCGGCTGGGGACCTCCTCCTCCTCCTCCGCCTCCGCCTTCGTCCTCGTTACCTCCGCCTCCATCAGCCCCGGCACCTCCCCCTCCTGGCTACCGCCCCCCGACTGACCCTCAGATCGCAAAGTTCGCGCAGAAGAAGAAGGAATGGCTTCGAAACCAGCGCAACCGATTTGGCGAGAAGCGGAGAGGTGGCTTCGTACAGACCCAGAAGGCCGACATGCCGCCTGAGCATCTGCGCAAGATCGTCAAGGACATTGGCGATGTGTCGCAGAAGAAGTACACCAACGACAAGCGAAGCTACCTCGGAGCCCTGAAGTTCATGCCCCACGCGGTTCTGAAGCTCCTCGAGAACATGCCAATGCCATGGGAATCGGCGCGCGAAGTCAAGGTTCTATACCACGTCAACGGTTGTCTCACTCTGGTGAACGAAATTCCCCGAGTCATCGAACCCGTCTTCTTTGCGCAGTGGGCCATGATGTGGACATTCATGCGAAAAGAGAAGGCCGACCGAAGATTGTTCAAGCGCATGCGATTCCCCCCATTCGACGACGAAGAGCCTCCGCTGTCCTGGTCCGAGAACATCGAGGACGTGGAACCCCTGGAGCCCATCCAGATGGAGCTCGACGAAGAGGACGACGAGGCAGTATACGAGTGGTTCTACGATCACCGTCCCCTGCTGGAAACTTCTCATGTCAATGGATCTAGCTACAAGTCCTGGAACCTCACACTGCCCCAGATGGCCACTCTCTTCCGTCTGAGTCGACCTCTCATCTCCGATGTCGTCGACAGCAACTACTTCTACCTGTTCGACCTGAAGAGTCTGTTGTCCGCGAAGGCGCTGAACGTTGCCCTGCCTGGTGGCCCTCGATTCGAACCGCTGTACAAGGATATCGACCCCAATGACGAAGACTTTGGCGAATTCAATGCCATCGACCGCATCATCTTCCGAAACCCCATTCGAACCGAGTTTCGAGTCGCGTACCCATACCTCTACAATTCGCTACCCCGAAGCGTGCACCAGTCGTGGCATTCGCACCCACAGGTCGTGTTCAACCGAGCCGATGATCCCGATCTCCCGACTTTCCACTTCGATCGCCGTATCAATCCGATCTCGTCCCGAACGGTGGCCTCCAAGAACGTTGAGGTGTCACTTGAAGACGAGCTGTTTGGAGTCGGAAACAACGAGGAGCCTGAGGAAGATTTGTTCCAACTACCCGCCGGCACTGAACCCTTCCTCGCCGACGAAGACCTTGAGAATGAGCATACCTCCTCGGCAGTTGAGCTGTGGTGGGCACCCTTCCCCTTCGACCGCCGCTCTGGACGAATGGTTCGAGCCCAGGATGTGCCTTTGGTCAAGCAATGGTATCTCGAGCATGCTCCCACTGATCGACCCCCAGTCAAGGTCCGAGTTTCATACCAGAAGCTTCTCAAAAACTACGTGCTCAACGAGCTCCACAAGAAGAAGCCCAAGGCCCAGAACAAGCAGAACCTGCTCTCTTCCCTGAAGCAGACCAAGTTCTTCCAGCAAACCACCATTGACTGGGTTGAAGCTGGTCTGCAGGTCTGTCGCCAGGGTTTCAACATGTTGAACCTGCTCATTCACCGAAAGAACCTCACATACCTCCACCTCGACTACAATTTCAACTTGAAGCCTGTCAAGACCCTCACTACCAAGGAGCGAAAGAAGTCTCGATTCGGAAACGCTTTCCACCTCATGCGTGAGATTCTGAGACTGACCAAGCTTATTGTCGATGCCCAAGTGCAGTACAGGCTGGGCAACATCGATGCCTTCCAACTTGCGGATGGTATCTTGTACGCTTTCAACCACGTTGGTCAGCTGACGGGTATGTACCGCTACAAGTACAAGTTGATGCACCAGATTCGAACCTGCAAAGATCTGAAGCATCTGATTTACTACCGATTCAACTCCGGACCTGTTGGAAAAGGTCCTGGATGCGGTTTCTGGGCACCTGCCTGGAGAGTGTGGCTGTTCTTCATGCGAGGCATCATTCCTCTGCTGGAGAGATGGCTCGGAAACTTGCTGTCTCGACAGTTTGAAGGCCGTCACAGCAAGGGAGTCGCCAAGACCGTCACCAAGCAACGCGTCGAGTCACACTTTGATCTGGAGCTTCGAGCATCCGTCATGGCTGACTTGATGGACATGATGCCTGAGGGCATAAAGCAGAACAAGGTCAACACCGTCCTTCAGCATCTGTCGGAGGCTTGGAGATGCTGGAAGAGCAACATTCCTTGGAAGGTTCCTGGTCTCCCCGCGCCCATCGAGAACATCATTCTCCGATATGTCAAATCCAAGGCTGACTGGTGGATCTCTGTTGCCCACTATAACCGTGAGCGTATCCGACGAGGAGCGACTGTTGACAAGACTGTGGCAAAGAAGAACGTTGGTCGTCTGACCCGACTATGGTTGAAGGCCGAGCAGGAACGTCAACACAACCACATGAAGGACGGCCCCTACGTTTCGTCTGAAGAGGCTGTTGCCATCTACACCACCACTGTTCACTGGTTGGAGTCGCGAAAGTTCTCCCCCATCCCCTTCCCCAGTGTCTCCTACAAGCACGACACGAAGATCCTCATTCTCGCCCTTGAGCGACTCCGTGAAGCTTACTCTGTCAAGGGTCGCCTCAACCAGAGCCAGCGCGAAGAGTTGGCCTTGATTGAACAGGCATACGACAGTCCGGGAACCACTCTGGAGCGCATCAAACGTTTCCTTCTGACCCAGCGCGCCTTCAAGGAGGTCAATATCGACATGAACGACAACTACAGCACCATCAACCCCGTGTATGACATTGAGCCAATCGAAAAGATCAGTGACGCTTACCTGGATCAATACCTCTGGTACCAGGCTGATCAGCGACATCTCTTCCCCGCGTGGATCAAGCCGTCGGATTCCGAGGTGCCTCCTCTCTTGGTGTACAAGTGGGCTCAGGGAATCAACAACCTGGGCGGTGTTTGGGAGACGGAGAATGGGGAATGCAATGTCTTGATTGAGACTGAGCTGTCCAAGGTCTACGAGAAGATGGAGTTGACGTTACTCAACTCTCTTCTGCGCTTGATTATGGACCACAATTTGGCCGACTACATCACTGCCAAGAACAACGTCCAGCTGACCTACAAGGACATGAACCATGTCAACAGTTATGGCATGATCAGAGGTCTCCAGTTCTCTGCGTTCGTGTTCCAGTACTATGGTCTGGTTCTGGACCTTCTGCTGCTCGGTCCTCAACGAGCCAGCGAGATTGCTGGACCTGCTCAGGGCCCCAACGACTTCTTGCAGTTCCGCGACCGCGAGACTGAGACAAGACATCCTATTCGCCTGTACACTCGATACATCGACAAGATCTGGATCTTCTTCCGCTTCACTGCTGAAGAATCGAGAGACCTCATCCAGCGGTTCCTCACCGAACAGCCCGATCCCAACTTTGAGAACGTCATTGGGTACAAGAGCAAGAAGTGTTGGCCAAGAGACTCACGCATGCGCCTGATGCGTCACGATGTCAACCTTGGCCGAGCCGTGTTCTGGGATATCAAGAACCGTCTTCCCCGATCCGTCACCACCATTGATTGGGATGACAGCTTTGTCAGTGTCTACAGCCGTGACAACCCGAACCTGCTCTTCTCCATGTGCGGCTTTGAGGTCCGTATTCTGCCCAAGATTCGGAACCAGAACGAGGAGTTCCCAGTCAAGGATAGCGTCTGGTCACTAGTCGACAACACCACCAAGGAGCGAACCGCGCACGCCTTCCTTCAGGTCACAGACGAGGACATTCACAAGTTCAACAACCGCATCAGACAGATTCTCATGTCTTCTGGATCTACTACATTCACGAAGATTGCTAACAAGTGGAACACTGCCCTGATCGCGCTCTTTACCTACTACAGAGAGGCCGCTGTTTCCACTGTCGAGCTGCTGGACACCATTGTCAAGTGCGAGACGAAGATCCAGACTCGAGTCAAGATTGGCTTGAACTCGAAGATGCCCTCGCGTTTCCCCCCTGCTGTCTTCTACACCCCCAAGGAACTGGGTGGTCTCGGCATGATTTCCGGCTCTCACATCTTGATCCCAGCCAGTGACAAGCGCTGGTCGCAACAAACCGACACTGGCGTTACGCACTACCGAGCTGGTATGAGCCACGATGAAGAGACCTTGATCCCCAACATTTTCCGCTACATCATTCCCTGGGAAGCCGAGTTCATCGATTCTCAGCGTGTCTGGACGGAGTATTCGCAGAAGCGACTCGAAGCCAACCAGCAAAACCGTCGCCTCACTCTTGAAGATCTCGAGGACAGCTGGGACCGTGGTCTTCCCCGTATCAACACCCTGTTCCAGAAGGACCGAAGCACTCTGAGTTTCGACAAGGGATTCCGTGCCCGTTCTGAGTTCAAGGTCTACCAGCTCATGAAGAGCAACCCCTTCTGGTGGACCAGCCAGCGTCACGACGGCAAGCTTTGGAACCTCAACGCTTATCGAACCGATGTCATTCAAGCACTGGGTGGTGTTGAAACCATCCTAGAGCATACTCTCTTCAAGGCAACCGGCTTCCCATCTTGGGAGGGTCTCTTCTGGGAGAAGGCCTGTCTTGCCAACGGGACGATGCTGCTTCGGCATGACCACTCTCAGGTCGCGGTGGAAGATGTCAAGGAAGGCGACTTGCTCCTGGGCCCCGACGGAACACCTCGACGTGCGTTCAACATAGTCAGTGGCAACGACCGTCTCTATCGCATCAAGGTTGGTAGCGACGTTGAGGATCTTGTTGTAACGACAAACCACATCCTCGTTCTCTACAAAGAGAAGAGCGGCACAAACACGGAAGCGGAACGCTACGATACCGTTGAGATGACAGCCGCCGAGTTTGCTGTGCTAGAGCCTAGTGAGAGGAGCAAACACAGGCTTTTCAGGTCACCCGACTTGAAGCAATCTGACGAAACGGCCCTCATCTTTGCCGTCGAGGACATTGTGCTGGAATCCGAGCCTACAGCCTGGGCCGGTTTCCGAGTAGATGGAGACCAGCTCTACCTGCGATACGACTACCTGGTTCTTCACAACAGTGGTTTCGAAGAGTCCATGAAGTTCAAGAAGTTGACCAACGCCCAGCGATCCGGTCTGAACCAGATTCCCAACCGTCGCTTCACCCTGTGGTGGTCACCAACCATCAACCGAGCCAACGTCTATGTCGGTTTCCAGGTCCAGCTTGATCTGACTGGTATCTTCTTGCACGGCAAGATTCCCACCCTGAAGATCTCGCTCATCCAGATTTTCCGAGCCCATTTGTGGCAGAAGATTCACGAGTCTGTCGTCATGGATCTTTGTCAGGTGTTCGATCAGGAACTGGAATCCTTGGGCATCGAGACTGTCCAGAAGGAAACGATCCATCCTCGAAAGTCGTACAAGATGAACAGCTCCTGCGCCGATGTCCTGCTCTTTGCCAGTCACAAGTGGAACGTCACCCGGCCATCTCTTCTCTACGATACCAAGGATGTCATTGAGCCCACCACAACCAACAAGTTCTGGGTGGATGTTCAGCTCCGATATGGAGATTACGACTCGCACGACATTGAGCGATACACACGCGCCAAGTACCTCGACTACACCACCGACAGCGCCAGTATCTATCCCTCTGCCACTGGTCTCATGATTGGTATCGATCTTGCCTACAATCTCTACTCTGCCTACGGAATGTACTTCCCTGGTTTGAAGGTTCTGGTCCAGCAGGCCATGTCCAAGATCATGAAGGCCAACCCGGCACTCTATGTCTTGCGTGAGCGTATCCGAAAGGGTCTCCAGCTCTACGCTTCCGAGAGCAACCAGGAGTTCCTGAACTCTCAGAACTACTCTGAGCTTTTCAGCAACCAGACTCAGTTGTTCATTGACGACACCAACGTCTACCGTGTCACCATCCACAAGACGTTCGAGGGTAACTTGACCACCAAGCCCATCAACGGCGCCATCTTCATCTTCAACCCCCGAACTGGCCAGCTCTTCCTCAAGATTATTCACACAAGCGTCTGGGCAGGACAAAAGCGTCTCGGCCAGCTGGCGAAGTGGAAGACTGCGGAAGAAGTTGCTGCGCTCATCCGATCGTTGCCTGTGGAAGAGCAACCGAAGCAGCTCATCGTCACTCGCAAGGGTCTTCTGGATCCTCTCGAAGTGCACCTGCTCGACTTCCCCAACATCTCCATTCGAGCCTCGGAATTGCAGCTTCCCTTCCAAGCTGCCATGAAGGTGGAGAAACTGGGAGACATGATCTTGCGTGCTACCGAGCCGCAGATGGTGCTGTTCAATCTCTACGACGAGTGGCTGAAGAGTGTCTCTTCGTACACTGCCTTCTCTCGTCTGGTCTTGATCCTCCGTGCCCTCCACGTCAACCCAGACAAGACAAAGTTGATTCTCCGACCCGACAAGACGGTCATCACCCACGAGCATCATATCTGGCCTTCGCTGACGGACGAGGACTGGATCAAGGTGGAAACCCAGCTTCGCGATCTTATCCTGAACGATTACGGAAAGAAGAACAACGTCAACGTCTCCAGCTTGACGACCAGCGAAGTGCGAGACATCATCCTGGGTATGGAGATCTCTGCTCCTTCTATGCAGCGACAGCAGGCTGCCGAGATTGAGCGACAACAGCAGGAGCAACAACAGATGACGGCGGTGACCACCAAGACGCAGAACGTCCACGGCGAGGAAATCATCGTGGCGTCGACTTCCATGTACGAACGCCAAACATTCTCGTCCAAGACCGAGTGGCGAACTCGCGCCATTGCAACCTCGAACCTGCGGACCCGAGCCAAGAACATCTACGTCTCCTCTGTCGACAATGACTTGGAGGACGTGACGTATGTCATGCCCAACAACATCCTCAAGCGTTTCATCACGATTGCGGATTTGAGGGTACAGGTGGCTGGCTATCTGTACGGATCGTCTGCACCCGACAACGATCAGGTCAAGGAGATCAAGTGCATCGTCATGATCCCCCAGATTGGTGGCCTACGGAATGTGCAGCTGCCGCAACAGCTCCCACAGAGCGACTTCTTGGAGGGCATGGAGCCGCTTGGCGTGATCCATACCGTCTCCGGTAACGAGCTCCCGTACATGTCCGCCACCGATGTGACGGAGCACTCGAAGCTTCTCGACGCGCACTCCGAGTGGGACAAGACGAACACTGTCACCGTTTCTGTTTCCTTTACCCCTGGCAGTGTTTCGTTATCTGCATGGGGGCTTACGCCCGATGGCTACAAGTGGGGAGCCGAGAACAGGGACTTGCAAAGCGACCAACCTCAGGGGTTCACGACAACCATGGGCGAGAAGCGCAAACTCTTGCTGAGCCCGAGGTTCAAGGGTTTCTTCCTGGTGCCGGACGATGGCCGATGGAACTACAGCTTCATGGGCAGCGCCTTTGCCGGCATGGAAAAGAAGCCTGTGCACGTCAAGCTCGACACGCCGCTCCCCTTCTACAGCGACCATCACCGTCCTATTCATTTCCACAGCTTCGCCGAGCTGGAGGACATCTGGGTGGACCGGTCAGACAACTTTGCCTAAACGTCACCGGAAGTGGGCGGTAGGGGATGGATCTGCATTGAGCATGAGAGTGAGGATGGCATCGGCCAGGCAAGAATCTGCGCCGCTTGGGACAGAAAAAAATCAGGAAAAAAAGGGCACGAGTCTGGGCACGAGACTGAGGCGGACATGGGATGGTTGATGATCATGCGAAAAGCACAGACAGGAGGTGGAAGAGAGGATGACGGATCAGACCAAAAAACCGACGCTCCGGCAATACGATCTGGATCACGGCCTCGGGATGTCACACTGTCGACGAGTTGCTAGGCTCTTCACAGGGATGTGCTGAGGCATAGCTCGTCGGAGGTGCCAGAAGCCGAAGCGAGGCGTCGCAGACTGTGGAATGGTTCATTTATGCGGGGGAGGCGTTTTCTTCCTTTTGTCGTAATATAAAGCTGAAAGCAGAAATCAGGGAGTAGGGGAACAAACTGTTGTAATGGATTAGTCATGTATTGGAAGTTGACATTGTATTATAATAAAAGTGCCATCTACGAATACCCAACGACTCTCTTCGTACGTGACTGATGAAGTTGACGGCTGAGATACGATAGCCGATGCAAACAAAAGTAGAAAACAAGAAAAAAGGAAAAATAATATAGTCCATCTGGCGGTTGCGGACAAATCTTAACAAGATTGGTGATGACGAGGACCAACCAAACCATTTGCGCGTGCGTGGTTCATGGAATCGATAAAGTTGGGGTTTCCATTAGCGGGAGAATTTGGCTTCTAGATTCGGCAGTGATCAATGGAGTCGTGACCTACCTAGACTATAGCCGAAAAAGAAGCTTGGGAAGAAAGGAGGGCGCGCGCCCGGAAAAAGAGAGCACGAACAGGGAGTGTGAGTTGCATGGATTCGAAGAACCCAACCTAAAGGGCCGGTTGGCAGGCAGGCAGGCAGGCCAAGGCTGCGCCGAACCCAAGCTCCTCTCAGCTGCGGGGACGACCGGAGGAAAAAAAAAGAGAGAAGACAGAGAAGACAAGGCTGGGATGATGCTGGACGGCGGCTTCACCGAGGGCGTGGGCGTGGAACCGCGCCGTGAGCTGGGTAGCGTGGGGGACTGAAATTGTCGTTTATGCGTTCATGCATACGCGCGCATATGCGCTGAACAGAAGCGACGCAAGCGAGGCGCCGGCGCCGTGATGAAGGGAGAGAGAGAAGGGCTCTGGAGGGCTCGGAGCCGGAGGGGGGGACCTTGTCGATTTAAGAGAGTTGGTGTTGGTGGTTGTTGGTGGTATATTGGAACTGCAGTTGCACGTAATAATAGTCCTATCCGCAGTATAGCTGATGGATGGTTGGGATGGGTTGCGATTGAGATGGGGACCCCGTAGATCTCTCTTGGAATAATAAAAAGGTTTCTCTTGGTATCGGAGCTGAATGGGCGGTGGCAGTGGCAAATGGAACTGAGAGGGTGCCATTGATTCCGTCATGGTGTCCCCCGTTTCCTGGATCTTGGGAACCCTCGAGGTTCGTATAATAAACCGTGGTAGATTTTCTGCTGACGTCGATCCGCCCGCCCCCCCTTCTTTGTTACTATTCGTATCAACCCTGCTCCCAGGCGCTGCACGCTGCGAGGTACGAAAGTCCGCCGCTGTAGATGGCTTATGCACTTTTCCACGGGCAAGGCCCCTCCCCGGGCTCCGGAGACGCAGAGGCAAGGGGCATTATGGATTGTTCCGCACGCAATCGATAGTTTGATTTGCGCTCTGGCCACGGCGGTACCTGCGTATCTGCGTGTTGCTTCCATGGTACGAGTCGACCGTTGAAGAATTTGGGGGCCGTTGGGCAAAATTGGGGACCTCGACCTCTTCCCTGGGACCTTGGGGAGACGGCCTAGCCGTTGAAAATGGGCGCCGTTAGGGGCAAGCCGATCCCACGCCCATCCCGTCCTCCGGTCAACTCGGCACCTTGCCGATCCTGTCCCCATGACTTGGGATGGTGATGCGTAATGCCCCAGGAGCCATGGCCAGTGGCATGGGATGGGATGGCGTTCATTAAACTAGGCATTTCCCGGCTGGCAATGGCCTGGCCGTTTAGCTTTTTTGGGCCAGGAACGCGTCCGCATAGGGCTGCACTGCATACGTGCGGGCGTGATCATCGTGATGATTCTGGGAAGCTGAGGAAAAGATTTTCGTGCTTCTCGCCGGGGAGTTCTGCCACTGTTCTGGGCTCGACTAGTCTTGGGGGGGGACCGTGTGTGGCTTGCGGAAGCGGGCAGTGATGCGATTTGGCGCGGCAGCGCCAGAGAAGCTTCCGCGAGATGCAGGAAATCATGGCCGTCGTAATGCGGCCTGCCCAAGTCGGCCTTTTTCTGGGTTCTTTTGGTTCGTCCGTGGGAATCTAAGCGTCCGCGTCGCAGCGGGTTAGAGTGGGAACGAGCGTCAAAGGGAAGGATGGATGGGTACGTATCCGTACGTATTTCGTGGTTCGGCCGGCCATCCATGACTTTGGCTCTGCGGGAAAGAGCTGAGAGTTGAGGCTGAAGGAGGGAGACTCGCGGTTCGTGATGCAGTTGGTTGGTGTTTTTGTCTCGCTCTCCGTCCCCAAGATGCAGCAAGATGGATCGTTTTTGCTGTGTGTTGTGTTGTTCCGAATCCACTTCCCGTGTTCTATTCTCGTATTTCCAATTGAAGGTTCGAATTCCAACCCGTTCCTTCCTTTGCTTTTCCCTTTTCCCTCTTACTGCTCCTCTGCTCCTTCCCTCTCAGCCCTCCTGCCCTCTGGCCCTCCTGCCCCTCCAGCCCTCTTTCCGTCTTCGTCTTCCCCTCTCGAATCGAAGGTTTTTTTCCCTTCCTTTGTTCGTTCCTTCCCCATTGCTCATCTCCCGACCCCGGTATCCTGGGAAGGAACGACATCGATTCCCCCTCCTCTCCTTCCACTCGTCACCCTCCTTCGTGGTCACGTCGTCACCTCCTCACCTCCTATTTCTCCATGTCCCATCCATCTCCATGTCGTCCACGACCCCCTCACACGTAATTCTTCCTCCCGGCATCATGGCTCGAATACATCCACCAAATGGCAGCTCTCTTCCGCCCTCTTCGACCCACCCAAGGCCGCTCAACCTGCCCAAACCTTTCCCCAAGACCGACCGTCCGTCCACGCCTGTCCCCAATCGCAATGACATCAATTACCATGCCCTCCTCCTCTCCACCCCAAAGGCTGGGGTCGTGGCCGCTAGTCGGGTCTGCCCTGGACGCGCTAGAAGGGGGCTTCTAGAAAAGCCTCCCGACTCCTTTGCCGGGGCCCTGGAATCGGATCCCCCCCGATGCCATGATGCTGGTTGAGTCCCTGAGAAGCGCATTGAACATTGGATGGATGACCTCTTGACAATTTTTAGGTCATGGTCGGCTTGGGAGAAACGCAAGACAGACTCTGTGCGCCCGGTTCCCCCCCCTTAGATGCCTCATGCAGACATCCATCCCCTGGATCGATTCCTCCTGGTTTTCGAGTCGACCGCAGTCTGCACGTCGTCTGCGCGCCAACAGCTGACTGGTGGCGTCGTCCGCTGTCCCATCCGCGGGGGGAGAGGACCGAACGGCATTAAGCATTGACGTGTGCAATTTTGGAGTCCCCGAATCCGTCTAGGGCTGCTCGCCAGCCGCAACCGTGATCATCCTTCAGTGGCCCGTGTGCTCAGGACCGTCAATCGCGCTGGACGAACGAGATCGACCGAGGGAGAGAGGCGTTCAGCTGATCTTTGAGCGTTTGCGACTCTGCCTCCTCATGACGCCGTGTCGTGTGCATCGTGCATCTCCGCCGTTGTGGGTGGCTGATTCACCTTCAGGGTCTTGGCTAGGGCAACGTTATCGACCTCATCTCGGAGCCTTTTCTTCCGTGGCTGGTGGTTTGCGCAAACCACTGCCCCTCACACCCCCTTTACTCGGCTCCGGATGCTCGGTTTGCACACTCGTTTGTTCCCATCTCCGGCTGGTCCCTGTCCGGAGTTGAAGGTTGATTCCTTACTAGGAGTCGACGACGACCCTATTCGTCGCCGCCGGGCATTATTACACCGCTCCAGCCACAGTTGGCCGAGCTGTCGTCGATCCGGATGGGAGGTGCCATTATGACGTGCGTGCCCCCTTTACCACTCTTGATCCATGTCGGATCCCCGGTTCTTGTCGTCCTCGTTGCTCGACATGGGATTTCCTTGTTTTTATTTCAACTGGAATTGTCGAGTGGCAGTTCCTGGACCGGTGGAGATGGAGAACCTTTGGTCACGATCTAGCCAACTAGCTGGTGTCCGTGATTCCTGGTGTGCCATCTAATATTATAACAGACCCTGCTTGCATTATACCGAACCCCTGTCCCCCATTAACTTTGTGGACCATTCGTCCAGTCCCTGGTCCTGCGAGAGCAAAACATTTTTTCCCTCTCTTCTCCTTGTCACGAAATTAGCCTGGCATCTGGGCTTTAGGGGGGGGGGGG
>JAMQMW010001927.1:0-10232 GCA_024115155.1 Thelonectria blattea
GTCCAAGGGGGGGGGGGGGGCTTACACTTCGAGCAGGCACACGCACCACCCTTTCGAGCCATTTTCGAACACCTGCTATCTGCTCGTCTGTACCGAGCAAACTGAGAAAGATAGCAGGAATAATGGGAGCCTGGGCAATGAAAAGTTCACCATCGCTTGGGAGGTACCCGATGACCATAGCCAGGGTTTCCAGGGTGGTGCGTATTTTCGTGTCGTCAGCAGGCAGTCTACATGTTCGATTAGCAAGTGCCATTGCCTCACACGCCATGAGGCAGACTTCCATACCTCTTTGCTCGACATTGGAGATATATAATTGCCGTGAGACGCCAGGCCTCCGCTGTCAGCCCGACTACTTCCCAATCCGTCTTGGAAACGTAGCCAGACGGTCGAGCGTTCTTCATCCAATCAACCATCGACGAGTGCAGGAAGATGTTGCCCTCATAGGACAAATCATTGACCCATTGCTCCATCTTGTTCAGTTCATTGATCAGAGAATTTACTCGCTCCTGAGTCTGAAGCCCAGCCCCTTCTTCCTGCGATTGGGCTGCTAACGATGTGCCTTGGCTTATGGTATGCAACACCAAGGGTGAGAAGCCACATGCACCGTGGATTTTGTAAAGGTCATTCATTGGGCCGTTGAGAAGCCATTCGAATCGGGACAATCTCACCTCCGCTTCGGTGGCAGGGAGCGCTGTAAGCATCTGTGGGAGGATAATACCTCGTCCCACGACAAGGCTTTGGCTTAGTCGGAGAGGCTTCGGCTCTCTTGCAAGATCCCAGCTACGATCACGAATGCAATCCATTCTGTCGAGATAGGCCTCTGCGAGTCTGAATCCTTGGAGCCACTGAGGTTGAGAGCCCATGTTTCGATGGCATTCCGTCAAGACAGCCTGAAGATCATTAGTCAGAACCACGCAAAGCACAATTTGGTACGAGGAAATATGCAACTTCACACTTACCACTCGTAGAGAGAGAACTATGAGAACTGAGACTATCTCATCGCTAGACTCATCTTCCAACTCTCGATTACTGCGTAGATGTGAGAGACATCGGGTGGCCATACGATACGCTCGAATCGCAGACTCCTGATTCTCTGTGCTGGGCAAGTAATCACAGAAATAGAGGCCCATGAGACTTGGAATGGCAAAGCGGATGCCAGACGCAGGGTGTAAGAGGTGTGCAAAGTGAAGCCATGGATTTGTGTTGAGATGCAGAGACCTGCCAGGCACAAAATTCTCCCAAACTAGGATACTGTCAGTGCCAGTCTTTACTCTTCTAAGGTTGTTTTATTCGGGTTTTCAAGATGGAATTCGGTATCAGAGAGCAGGGTAAACGTACAAAACTTCCACATCTTCTTCTCCCATTCAGTCAGTGTCTTTAGTCGGTGCTCCAGAATATGCCAGTAGCCGGGCATACGTTCCGAATAGGCTGAAAGCCATGAGTCCTTAGACTTTTTAATAGCTAGAGACCCCCAGTCGCTGACTTTGTCGTCATCGGAGGTTTTCGGCCCCTTGTCTGTGAACTGTCGTGACTGTTGCGACGAGTCGCTTGTAACCAAAATTAGCTTGATGACGCCGAGTACAGCAGACTCGGGAGCAAGAGTGAATTTCGGGACAGTGGAGGTGGCAAAGATAGTCTCGTTAGCTGGAAAGGGATTCTCGTTCGGAAGTACAGGCGGACCAAGCGGCGTTGGGTCACGATCAGGGAGGCCCGAGATGAGGCCCAACCACGGGACTTCTCCTGGGATCCCAAATGGTGCAAAAGGAAGCAAAGCGTGTGGGGAAGTGGAGGAAGTAAGAATGTTTGAAGTCTTGGTGGCTTGGGGAGGAAACCCATAGCTGTTTTGGTTGAAGGTGGCATGTGAGAATGCATCCACAGGCTGCGATACGACCGGAGTCCAGAAATCATTCGTCTCCATATTGCTCGGGGTCATGAAGAAGCCCATATTGTTATGGCCCGAAGCAAGGACATGCTGACCAGAATGGTCTCTGTATCTGAGCCCAGCTTCAGGCACTGTGTAATGCTGCTGTGCTTTCTGAATAGCGAGAGAGGGATAAGTCGTCGAGGGACCCAAGAAGTCGACGGGGAGTCCAGTATCAAGGCCGAAAACGTGAGAGTCAGCTGCCATTCCGACCATTCCTAGGACAGAAGATGGCCCGGGGACAGTAGCGGGAAGTGTTGGAAGTGCAGAAAGAGCATTCCCATTCGGGAGAGGACATGTTTCTGGTTGATCAACATCGGGCACCCGCATAGATATAGAGGTAGCATCGAACGTTTGCTGAAAGTCTGGAGAACTAGCGGGTACTGGATTATCTTCCATGTAGAAGACGCCGGTGTCAAGGAAGGGCATTGTTGGTAAGATGGCAGTATTGGGGTCCATGAGCTTGTCGAAAGATGAGTTGGTGCGATTGGAAGGGTAGACATCCGCAAGAGGGACATGGCCGAGAACTTGATCCTGTCGAGTCGGGTTGGCAGGAATGGATGAGGTATCATCCGGGCTCTCAGAAGGGGCGACTTCAGAATCAACTGGGTTGCATCATAAATGTTAGCAGAGAACTAAACTAACAAGCGTAGAATAAACCATATAACATACTCTTAGGCCTCTTACTCTCCGCCTGGCCAAATGAGTTGCGACGCTTCATGGTGTTGCGTGAGATGTAGGACGGTGACCTTAGCACCAAGAGAGAAGGATGGGAGACTTGACAGGTGCCGAGAGCTTGCGCAAGGGATAGAGAGAGGCGGCAGAGAGGAAGAGTTGACGGATGACTCGGTAGAAATAAGTCACCGGATATGGCATGAAGATAGGTAATTCACGGAAGGTGCCTGAGGGGAGAAGGGTAGGTGCAGGAAGGCACTTGGCAACCATGGAGGAAGGCGGGGTCTTGATCACTCCTGCCCCCAATAAACCAGATGAACTTGTACGGGCAACATCATGTGCACGAGTAGCAGAGCCTGCAATGAAAGGGCGTTTCGTCTTGTCTGGTATCTCGGGTGATCGGCTATTATTAACTCGAAGACAATCTCAGGTCCAAACATATCCCTTGCTTCATTTGATTTCTTTCCCTTCTCTCGCTGCTTGACCATAGCTCGCACCACGGCCTGTCATGTCTGAGATGGCGAAAATGTTCTCTACCCCATGGTCTGTAGCTATCTGAAGCGGTAGTGGAGTGTTTTGCAAACGGTCTACGGTGGTGTGGTTGCTCAAGGTGGTTGGCGTTTGTTGCTGGGTTTGTCGCTGCAAGTCAGCTTCAACCACACTCGGCATTGGGCGGTCCGATACCTGCTTGTCGTGATAGCTCACCATCTGGGGTCCCCGGATCGAACCCGAGGACCGGAGGGGCGTGGGCAACGGAGATCGGGAAGGTGCAGTAAGCTGACAGACCACCAACTCTCTGGGGGTTTCCTCCAACAAACAAGCTGCTCATCAACTTCAGCGGGACCCAATGATGGGCAGCTGGAGACAAGGGATTATGTTTGAGCCTTTTTTCCCAGCGCCGCCGCGTAATTTGACATTTCCAAGGCTGAAGCTGGTTCTGAGTCGCCCGAAAGGATCTGATAGGAGGCATCAGAAGGGAGACTCGGACGCTATCCTACATTTGGGTGTGAAGCAAACGAGCCGGTCTCCCTGCATCCGACGAGCGGCACGATGCAGGATTGGCCACGTCTGCAGGCTACCTTTGCTTCCCTCCAAAGAGGAAAGGCGTCGTTCACAAGAAATAGCCATCGAGGTGTTCAAGGGCAGCGTGGGTTTCGGAGGCTCTACCCCCCCTCGTTGTCAAGGGCAGTTGCATCGAGGGAGAGTGGCCAGAGCGCTCCGTAGAAGATTGATATAGACTCGAGAAGATGGTTCTTACAAGATTCGCTCCGGTAGTCAGCCAATCACTCTTCTTCGCCTTCACACGAGCATCATAGAGGAAGATCCGCTTCAGATATCAAGGGGAAACGCACGTCAGGCGCTTCTCCGAGAGAACCACGAGCAACATCAGAATCCGTCATTACGCTACGTCTACCAATCTAGACTCTCATCACACCGTTTTCCCATGTAGTCACCATTCCGGCCCAACTTTGCATATCTTGGTACCTACTTCAGTAACTCGAGACCAGCATATCTCAATCGACCTAGATGTCATTGGGAGTTGTCGCATCTGCTAAAAAAAAAAGATGTTACTAAAAAGCCAGCCAAAGGGGAGTGAGGGGCGTACGAGGGCTGTTCAACATCTTGTAAATCTCCGAGTTCTCGGGAAAGACGCCCTCCCGAGCCCACACGTTGATCATGGCCTGCAGGGGCTCCAGGTCCCTTGGTTTGAGGAGATCCAGGCTTGCGCCGGTGATGAGAAAGTGGGTATAGGACTTGTTGAGTGTCTCCTCCATCCCGATTTGAACGAATGCTTTGTTGAAGTGACCCCAGTACAAATGGGCGTACACACGACTCATGAGGATGAAGCTCGTTCGGCAGACCTCTCCTCGAATCTGGACGGCCATTGGCTCCTCCTCGCCCAGCGGTGGCGCAGGCATGACGGGTTCCTGAGCCTCGCGCCCTTTTGAAGGATCTCTGGGCTTGATGGGAAATATATCCCTCCTTTTGAGCTGGTCTGTGATCCAAGTCTCTGCCAGCCTGTAATAGTGGCTTGCTCGAGGTTCGGTGGAATCACCACGCTCCATACTCCACGACCACACTGTGTTACTAATTACCCAAACTTCAGAAATCGAAGAGTTGTAGGGGATTGAGGAAGAGTTCTTACTGTGAAGCAGACAGCTTTGGACACTTGCACAACGCTGCCTGACCCCTCTGCGAGCTCGCGACTTTTCCGACAAGGGCCCAAAGTAGGTGATAATGTTCGTTAACTAAGCAGATGGTGTTAGTGGGCACCACCTTCGGAAACAAGGACCGATTACCTTGGTGAGCCAGCCACTCTGCATTCTGCATCTCATCCGATTTTGTACTCAACACCGAGATCTTAGAGCCATCCAAGCCCACGGCATATTTGGGCTCGACCCAAGGCATCGAAAGGTTGGAGGTAGCCATCGGGGTATGGAGAGGGAGGAGGATAACTCCAGCTGTGTTCTCGGGCGGGCGTCGAATTTGAATACAGGGTGTCGGAACTGCAAGTAGAGCAAGACTTGATTCGAGATCAAGGACGTTTCTCCTCTTCTTCTACCTGGGTAGGTAGGATGGACGGCCTCGCTACGACGGGAGCGGGGGTCCAGGGACGGGTCTCGACAGGTAAGACCGAGTATTCGGGGTGACGCGGGACGCTGCAAGTGAGAAGACGACAGTGATTAGCAGACGGGTAAGAGCTGGGATGAATTCGAGTACTCGACAAGGCAATAGGGCTACTTGGGCATGATGTAAGGTAGGTAGGTAGGTTCGCGGTAGTGATGATCAGAGGAAGATGCTCAAGGGCGAGGGCGGACGACAACCTCTTGACAAGCCAGGGATGGACTGCCTCCAGTGAATCAGTCTCACGGACACGGACGCCCTTTGGAAGCGAAAAGATGCGAAGCACGAAGTGCATAGCAGTGGGAGGGCGTGTGGAATGAGTAAATGAGGGAGGGCCTATTATGAGAGAACCGGGGAGCTGGAACATGGACTTAGCTGAGGCCTGGACATCGAGAAGGTACGTAATTGCCAACTCAACAAACACAAAGGTCGGCATTTGGCGAGAAAAAATCAAATTCCACTGCAGGGAGAAAACAAGGCCATAGCTGCAAGTTGTTTTCTCGATGCAAAAGAACGCCCGCCGTGGCGTCTGAGGTGCAGGACCTACAGTCGAGTGCCAGGGCGTACGAAGGAAGTACAGTCGATACTTCGAGGTACGTACCCCGTGGTGCAGTGGAGGATGGATGTTGGGGCAGGTCTGCCCGGAGGCGGTGCGTGCGCCTGCCAGCTCGAGAGTCTCGCTAGCAGCACGTGTATACTGCAAGTTAATATGCCAGTCAAGTGCCTGGATTTCTATCATATTGTACTTTCTAGATACACGTCTACCTATCTCACGGTTACTTGAAACCAGCCCTGTCTACATCTCGCCCCACAACTCCGAACTGGCTCCCTGTTCTCAACTCCACCAGAAGCTCATCCCGCGTTGCGCCATCAGTTCGCTAGTCCCAGCCCATCACGGCATCTCGCCAGCCTGCCCGCAATGCCTCGCCAGGGTCGCAGTGTGCGTCAGTTGGACGAAGCGCCCGGCCTTCTTTTAGCATCGTGGAAGCGATGGAATGTCCCAATACCGACAGAGGCAACTGGGAATCCGGCAGTGGCAGTGGATGGGCCTGGACAGACATTGGAAAACCTCATCGAGCGAGTGCCCGTCGACACGCCCAAGAATATGACATATCACATACACTATCCATGGTCTGGATCGCTTGGCACGCCTGCCAATGCCTCATTGTCCACGAGGGCTCAGCCGCCGCAGCTATGCCTCCCCCGCTCGCTCGCTCCCTCCCTTGGGTCTCTTTTGGCTGACGGCTCCCAACATATCCTCACGGAGTACATGCGTACGTACTCGAAGGATGCCGCCCGCTTCTCCAAGACACTCGCAAAGTTGCACGAAGTACCTTTCGTACAGTACGTGCTCAGGTCGAGTCCTTGCCGGCCTTCTCGTCCCGCCTCAGCCAGCCATGAACGGCGTTCTTGCGGATACCCGTCCCGTGCGACTCGGTGGTGATCCAGAGTTGGCGACAGCTCATTGGCCCCGTGGCCCTCCGAATCAAACGCCTGCTTCCGCATTCCGTTGCCTCGACACACCTCGCAGCCGTTTGCGGGGCCAGAAAGTGGGCGACACGGCAGACAAGCAAACAAGCCTTGCCCGGCCGCCGTGGATGCCAACAGGTTGAACAGACGGCAAAGGTCGTGAGGCAATTCCATGAGGACCTCAGCACTGCATTCCAGAGAAACATCACTCATTTTCCTCATCATGCCATATTTACCTAGTCCGGACTACGTCTGTTACACAAGGTGGCCCATCTCCATATCATCACCGAAGACGGATGCAAGGGAAGCTCTCCTTGAATGGAGTGTTGAGGTCGACTATCCGCCCTACATGGCATTACATCAGAACGCGGTTAAGATGCCTGGAGCTGGAACACACCGTATCTTTCGCCTCAACCGATTCTTCCAAACGTTGCTTACGGGGAATGCCCAGCCACGACGAGAAATGCATCTGGGCGGAAGGGATACCAGGACAATCGATGGACTTCCACAGATATCCATAAGACAGTTCCCTGCAGTCGAGCAAGCAAAAGGTGGCGGGGCCGGGGAGATAGGCCAAGAAGCCAGACAAGTTTCCTGCAGGAGTGGCAGAGCCAACTCCCTCGATCAAACATGACTTGCAAAGGGGACACTCCGGCCTCATTTCTCTCATCTCTCGCCAATCCCATTCCGCTCCAGCCTATGGCAAGGAAGACCGCCCCTCTACTCGAAATACCAGGATGCTGCTATTTCGGGGGTTGGCTCTGTGGTGGCCAACAGGAGTTGAGGATTGATTTGCACTTTCAAATCCAATCCATGATAGTGCATGCACTCAAGCGTCAAACTAGACCAGGAAACACTTCAAACACGTAGGTTGGTCCATAGAGAAAGGTACGTCTTTTCCATCTTTTGGGCCACTTGCATGCTGCTGAAAACTAGTCGCAGCAATCACATCCCCCTACCTCCCGTGCTCTGCCTTGGTTGTTTCCCCCCTCCTCTGATTCGCCTCGACGCCCCAACAAGACCCTATCATCAACTAAAAGAAATTTCATGTCTCATTACCCCTCACTTGGCCGGGCGAATACGAGACGCCATGTCTCAAGATCAAGGCCAGCTGTGCGGCGCGTCTTGCTCGAAATCTGCCCCGTCCACACACTTAAGAACATGAGCCGGCACTCACCAAGTCTACCAACCACGCACCGAGTAATCGAAACAAATCACACTGTCATTCTCATCAATAGCCGAAACATGAGCTCCTTAGACTCATTTCCGCTAGCGTACCAAAGCGGCACCACCCGCCTGCACAGTCTCCCAGGTGGCAAGCTCCTGAAGTCCCCGGTCATATTCGACCCGGAGACAACGCCGGACTACAATCAACGTGTGCAAGAGATTACCCATAGTCTCCAAGTCGAGCGCAAGATCCTCAAGTACCTTGAGGACTCTCCCATTACCATGAAGTAGGTGTCCCGCCGACCGCCGCCGTCTCGTCACTGACACCCTGTCAGGTATCATGGGTGGGACGAAGACGCAGGCGGCGTGATCTTGACTGAGGCAAGCCATGGAAACCTTCAGCAGTTCCGTGAACTTCACGGTCCGCCCAGTGAGGAAGACATGATCAGATGGAGCCGTCAGATCGTCGACTGCGTCCACCACATGCACTGCCGGGGCATCATCCACTGCGACCTCCGCCCCGACAACTTCCTAGTCCACGAGAACAAGGACGAACTCCTCGACATCTTCATCTGCGACTTTGGCGGCTCCATCTGCAAGGAGCTGGAAGTTGACGGCATGGCCCTCCCGACCCCGGCCTTCCTCGATCCCGCCTACTTCGTCCAGAAGGTGGACAAGGGCGTCGACTTCTTCGGCCTCGGCTTCATCCTCTACTTCCTGCAGACGGGCTGCTGGCCTTTCCGGGGGCCCGGGAGCTCTTGGAAGACGCGCGAAGCGACGAGCGAGTACGAGACGAGAGTCCAGTCTCTCTATAGGCAGGGCGAGTTCCCCGACACAGAGAACCTCTTCGCGGGTCATGTCATGAGGGAGTGCTGGGTCAGGAAGTATGACGATTCGCTCAAGATCGTCTGCGACTTGAAGTATGATATCGACACGTTTGTGTATAGTAGCCCTCCTGCTCCAGCTGCTTCTCCTTCTGCTGCTGCTGCTGCTGCTGCTGTTTCTGCTGGTCCTAGTGCTTAGAGTGCATGGCTTCGTCCTTGATCGATGGGCGGTTGCTTTCGAGAGCTTGAGCTACTTCACAAAAAGATGTCGCCTGTTAGCGTGATTAGATAGGCATAGCAACTGTTCTTGGTGTTTCAGCTGTATGCAAAAGCAAATTGCAACTGTACATTGGTGATGTGTATTGCATTTCCTTAGTTGACTTGACCCCAACATGAAGTCGCCTGGCTCTGATCCTGTCCAGCTAGACCAACCCCTCTTACCAGTCACTTTCCAAATCCTGGCTTCTCTCCGGCGTGACCCAACTCAAGCTATGGATTTATGCGGTTGATACTCGTTCATTTTGGTACATTTTGATATGATTGTTGTGTCAAGTGCGTCCATCGATGCCGTGATCAGCAGCCAACACACCACACTCGAAAGCCCAGGCATCACACCAGAACATATGACGGTCGAGGTGCCAAAAATATGTGCACTTTCCACACTTAATGGTTTATTAAATTTCCGAGTTCTTCAAATCCATACTTATTGCTCGTAATATTCTCTCCGTGGTGAAGTTCTCGAGTCCCACGTGTCGCACTCCGTTGCAGTTCATTCCGAACGGGTTACTCGAGAGACTTACAATTCCCTGGGCTACGAGCATGATGGAGATAACTCTCACAACTCGGTCATTTCGTACATTCATGCCCATCAGCCTAGGGAAGTCTAAAAAAAACATCTGTCTCGCGCGATCAGATCGTTTGGGCGTAGGAACACCGGCAGTGGGACAACTCCCAGTCTCAAAGCCAGCTACACACATCACGTAAGTGAGTTTAACCCCGTGTTTATGGAAATCCAAAGTCGGTTACGTCTCTTTTACCTTGCCTTAGGCCATGCATGTATGCATCGCATTGAAGGTCAACTCCTCCGAATCGCGACCAGTCTGGGTAGATGGTTGAAGCAAGCTTCGGTTGGGGAATATACCTATTATTGGAAATTTCGAGACTCTCCTCATGTCTTCATACTCCAAATACTAAGTTTAGCCACTGTACGCAGCCGGGAAACCACTTCGCAAATCCGCCAAGCCCAACAGACGGTGTAGACCTCCCTCAGTCCAAGCCCATCGACCGGAAACTACCCAGGCGGCTTTCATACAGGACTTACTAGGATATGTATATCGATTATGAGGAATATTCATCGTGTTATACTTTCGTGCTTGCTCGGGGTAAGGGGCTCGTGAGCAGTCGTTTATGATGCATCTACTCTCTTGCGCCGCCCTCAATACATAGGCCACAGCCACCCTGAAGCAATGGATGACTACCCAGATCGACTCTCTATCGACCAGACGCGCATGTGACGTTTTTTGCTAAAAGAAACTTGGTTTTTTTTTTTT
>JAMQMW010000194.1:0-11975 GCA_024115155.1 Thelonectria blattea
CTCCAGCTAACTCCCTCCCAGCTCCTCCGCCATCCTCTCCCCCCTCAACATCGTCCTCCTCTCCGCCGTCCTCTACACCCTCTACTCCTTCCGGATAACGAATGAGATACGCCAAGGCAGTATAGTCTTGGTTATTTCTCTGTCAAGGCATAATTCTATTCACTTCATGTTCCTCCCTTGATTGAATTTTCTCGTTTGTTGGGAGGTTAGACTCTTAGGGGGTAACACATCCTCCCGAGAGAGATGTGGTTCAGCATCATCAACTCACAAATCGAATGGACACCACGTCTGCCTTTCATAGCTTTGTACCTCGGGCTTCTGTTTCCTGCATCTTCCCGTATTAAATAGTCTATACGGCTAGCAGCAACCACCACTGGCCCGAGTGATTCCCGAGCCTTCAAACGAAGCGGCTTGGAATTCAGATATTGCTACGCGGCCAATAAATGAAGCAGAACGTGAACGAATTGCAAATAAGAATAAGAGGCACATAAACTCAGACCATCCCTGCCAATGATTGTCAGGTTCACATTCACGGGACCCTTCCGCAGACCCAAGCCATGGGTGGCGGAAGTCGGTTAAACACCGCATAATGTTAGGCTTTAAATCTGTTCTCTTTATTTAACAGGATGGTTCAATATTTGAACATTTAAACCTGTAAGATTTGGTCTCCCACAAATTTCAACCCGACATTATCGATATGCGCGTCAATGGATGCGCGACGGACGGCTGCGAAGGGAAGAATTCAAAGAAATGGGTTGACCACCTCCCACTTCAGCCACAATGCGGCGCTTGTGGCGATATGATTCTCAGGCATGAGAGGGTCATCGCATGTAAGAGCCGCTTTCCAATACCTGCAGTCCTGCACGCCTATTGTATCATTATAACCGTCATGCTAACGATCCAATTTAGTATCTGGCAATGAAGATTCGACTGCGTATAGAGGGCATACTCGTCCCTTTCCATTTCCCCCGCCTGGCATGGTCCCAACATGGGTGGATGGACGTCTGTTATGTCGCCGTCCCAATTGTCCCGGATGCGCCTTTGCACCCAAGTTCATTCCTGTGCACTACGATTGCTACCAGATTTTCGGACAAACCTCCAGACAAACTTTCAAACACGACGAGCATGAAGTCCTGGTCCGACTGTGGACTGTGGGCGCATGGAGGAGCCCATGGCCAAGAGCGCAGCTCATCTACCTCACCGAGGGAGCTATTGACCAAGTCGCGCTTACGACGGTTGCTAACGTAATCGGCTTCTCCCAGCTAAGTAAGCTGTCGCTGGAAATTGTCTCTATGATCCGGGATCTTTCCCGTCATGAATTGCTCTGGCGATCAATCTCCGTGATAGCTCTCGCATCAAAGAAGCCACAACTGCAACTCACCAGGATTCCCTTGAACGGTATCTTATCCTGGGAGCGTTGCGGGCTCCTTGTGCCTAGCTCTTCTTCCTCCTCACTGCCGCCTCTGGTTAGACTCACTATCGATGCATTCGGGATTTGCAAAATAGAACGCCTACACCAGCGGCCCTTGAATAACGGCAGTGCAACCGAATACCTGGCGTACATTGTCGAACATAGACAATGTACATCGCACATCAGCACAGAACTGAAGGTACGCGTCTTCTCCTTCTTCTAGTGTGGTATTTTCTAACTTTTTAAAGGATGGCCTTCTACGATTATCCGCACCAAGAGATTGGCCAGGATTCCGCATTTGGAATACACAAAGCCCTCCTGATCTTGCGAATTGCCAGCTTCTTCCCGCCGCGGACATGTCCTGGCAGCGTCTTCATGCCGTTGATTTAAATGGCACTCGTGGAATGACCTTTTTCTTCCTTTCCGGTCAATTAGTGGGTGTCCACGTTCACCGGTCATACAGTTCATGTGCCATGGATACATATGAACGCTTCTCAAGTTGTCGCCGGCGAAGCATAGTCTGGATTTACATGCCCATCGCCCCAGAAGATCAAGTTCTTGTCCTTAGGGCTCAGAAGACTGACTTAGGCTTCAACATTCTTGTAAGTTCCAAATTCAATCATCGAGGGGTAGCTTGAATAACAATATTAGCTTCGGACGTCTCTCGTTGGCGACATTGTTCTGGGGCAGTTAGGCCGCCGGTCTGAAATGGATCGCCTCCTTGCGCATGGAACTCGCATAGCGTTCATCTATGGAGAGCCTAAAGAGCTACGACCAGTTTCCATCTTTGGCGCTTATTGTCGTCCGCAAAGTACGGGCGAGATGCCCAGGCCCTTTTTCATCCAGGACTTCGTTCCCGAGAATGAGAAGGCTTATTTTTCGTGGGCTTCTCTCAACGATATTCAGGCAATCCATGTTTTCTACTGTAAAGACATTGGACTGTGCAAGGGTATCATTTTTCGTTATGAAAATGGGGGAATGCGTGCCGTTGGACAGTGTCGCCTGCATATTGACAACGATATGGTAGCTGTGCAGCCGTCCAGACTCTGTTTCCGGCCTACGTCATATTCCGCCTCTCTGAAGATACGACAGCGTCATGGCGTACGAGTTGAGCTTGGAGTAGATGATATACATAAGCATGCAGACGATGGGTGGAAGTGTCTATCCCTTGGACAAGGTGTTCTTACCTTCTCCTTCACAGAAGATTCGTCCTATGTTTCCCTAGAAGAAGGTTCAGCAACACATCCTGAGAAACACATGCATTCCTCTGTTTAATCGAAATGTTTCTTCCTTATCTTCCTTACCAAAAGCATAATAACTTGTAATATGTTTGACACATATTCGGTCTAAAATCTCTGGCATAACCAAACCAACTATCAACGACAATCTAAATGCTACATAATAAACTGACTTTATAATATAATTTCCCAGTATTTGGTTCCGCAATTCTTAATGCCTTAAGAAACCTTCCTTCACAACATGTTACTGCCTTACTCAGCGGGCATCGAAGAACCGGGAAAACACCCAACATGTTTGAATACACTGCCGGTCACACCAATCATTGGACTAGGCAAAGGTAAGGTAGGGCATATATTTTAGCAACAGGAACTAGAAACCAATCTTCTTATAACTGTGTCGAGTTGTTCTCTTCCCATGATGGACCCATAATGTGCATCCTTCATGCTCCGTCCGCTGCCATTGTTCTTTACCGGTCGTCCTTTTGTGTCCTCTGATATCCTTGAGAGAGTATTCGCCATTCCTCTTTTTCTCAACCTTAACCTCTACTCAACCCCTACTACTTCCAGTACCGACGTCCGTAGACACCATTGTAGTTGATCCTCCAGCCGGATCATCCTGGTCTGGCTCCTGCGTACTGTCCGATCCATATTGCCCGGCGGAAAGAGCCGATGAACGATGGTTGGGAAAGGAGATCGGTATTGCCCGCACGAACATAAAAGCCTGGAGTCCTTACCCGTAACTCGCCAACTTTCCAAGAGACTTTACACTCAGCGTCTACCCTTCCATCTCAGCGTCTCACCAGCTTGCAAACATCGCATTATGGCTCCCACCATCCAAGAGACCCTGCCCAAGGGCAGTGATCCGGATCTTGCCAATATTCCCTCCTTCGATTCCACCGTCGATCTCGGCGATATGCGCGCCGTCACACTCAACTATCGCACGAATCTTGAGTTGAGTGTTCAATGGACCCTTTGGGGAGGAATGAAGGTGGCTGATTACTACATGATCGCCTTCAAGAACATCACCAAACGTAGGCTTCCCTTCCTGCAATGACCATACCGTGGATGGAGTAGAATAAGTGGCAGACTCGAATTAAATCTAGCCACTCATCTCATTGGACGCTTGTTCGTTTCCAAGGCTAGGTACGATGACTTTACGAAGAAACTCCAAAAGGCCACCGACATCGCCACCTTCACCGTGGACTCGAGCTTCCAATATGACCAAGCCGCCAAGACTGGCAAGGACCGAAGGCAGCTGGAGGCTGGAGACGCTTGACGACCTTATCAGCTTATCAGGGCTATTTATGTGAGTGATGAGGACTTGCGTGTGTGGAAATAGGAGGACAAGAAGATGCAAGCGCTGCAGTAGCCTCCTATTAGGAACGCTGGGGAGGAGAAATCGACGTTAAATGGGAGCATTGCTATTCTTGGTTGATCTTTCTGCAATGAACCACGTATCTGAAAGTGAAACTAGACATATATGCAAGACACTACCTAGGAGGGGCAACGAGCCCCTGGCAAGACAACCCCAACACCATACACCGCATGTCCCTGGACTACGGCCCTTGAGTGCTTCCCGTCCCGCCCGCCGATCGATCTCTCCGTAGCTGCTGGTGGACTTGGTTCGGCCAGCCGCAGTCCAAGGATGGTATCATTTCCACGGGACTTAACGCCCTGCGGTTCGCCCAAAACGAGCATCGACCGGTCCCATCGTCTGCTTTTGTAATTAATAACGACCCGCCCTGTCTTGCTGACGGAGAAAAAGCAAAAGGTAAATACCACCCTTTAAGTCACTAGATTGGCAGCAAGCCAATCCCCAATTTATATCTTCGAACCTGAAAGAGTACTAGCTGAAGCAAGTCACAACCTGAAAAGGTTACAGAGGTCATACTATAGATCAGCCACCAGCGAGACTGGCTTAGAGGCTGCTCAGCTTGGTGGAGCGCCCAGCCGCTCCGCCAACCTCATTCTTGATCCAGACCAGCGAGGAAGTCAATAGTTTGAAGACGGGTGGGCTATGGATACTAACGCTGAGCTGGCCGCCTTTGGAGACTCCTCTCGACCGTTCGAGGCCGAGTGCCAGGAAGAGAATTATATAGACCCATCGCCGCCCTCGTCGCATGTAGAAGTTATAACAAACCTACAAGGCATGATTAACCGCCGTCACTAATCCTAATCCCCTAAACTTGACAGCATCCCACCACTTGCACCCAAAATCCGCATCCACGAGCACCAACGACATGGCGGGCATCACCTCCATCTTCAACCCTCTCCTCCCGAACGACCAAGAGCTCTGGACATTCTACAGTAGCACCGCCGGTGACCTGGTCCTTCGTCAACGCGAAAACCCCGCCCGGCCCGCCGAGCTTCTCTACGAAAAGGCGGCCAGGCAGACGGGGCTCATCAAGAACCCGTCGTCGCTGGTTGCCCTTTTGCACAATAATGCGGTAAACGTGTACGGCGTGGCGAGTCCCGTTCCTGGAGGCGACGCCACCGTCAGCTTGAAGCGGCTGAGTCCTACCACGGAGCTGTTGGGTCGAAACATTCCCATCCAGCAGTTCGCTGCGCTCACGGGCATTACTGATGGTGTCGCCGGGACGAAGAACGCTTGGTTGTACTATCTCGAGCAAAGCATTTTGGCATCTTCGGTTGGAACCTGCTGACCAGATTCGTTGCTCAGCCTAGACGAAGATGGCGGCGTCGTCATCAGCGAGTACAAGGTCGGAAGCAATGATGGCCCTTCGCAGTTGGCCGCGAAAGTGGCCAACAACTCGTACCTCGCTTCCGCATACTCCAAGAGAACCGGCATCGAAGCCCGTCGTGTCTTTTACCAGTCCGACAACCGGCGGGACACCAGTCTCTGGATGTTCAATGCCGCGAACTCGGAGTGTTGGTTTCCCTTCCAGCCCCCATCTTCTTCAGTCCAGCCGTTGCTAACACGACGAAACAAAACAGCCACCAAGCTCCCCAACACCGACTCGGCAAAGCCACAAACCCCCATGGCGGCCTGCACGGTCAAGGAAGACAAGGGATTGGACGTCATCTACGTCTACTTTGCTGATGCCCAGGGTAAACTGTGGAAGACGGTCATCTCGGACAGCGCAAAGCCGGCTGAAGTCATTGTCGACGCTCCAAGGGTGACCGCCTGGTCGCAGATGGCTGTTACGCCGGGCGCGACGAAGAACTTGTGAGCTACCTGACTCGCGATGGGAGTAAGGAGTCGGTGACGATTTTTGCCGATAGCAGGGCTTAGATGGGCGGGCAAAGTGCCCGATGAAGCTTATATGGTGTAGCTTTGCCGGAATGAAGTGCATTTCAATGCTGTGATCTTCCGTGATGTGAAGTCTGCGCCCATGAAATCGTAGATGTTTCTCATCCTCGGGAATGATTGATTAGGACCGAAGGTGGTAGTCTCTCGCGCCGCAAGTAAGGTCTGTCCCGTTTCTTTGGCGCCATGGTATCGCTTTCGATGGATGAACCGGTCAACACGCGGCTCATTACTCGAAGAAGATATGATGGACATCAGGTAGTTTATGAAGAGGCCATGATGGAGTTGTATTAGACGACGTTAAAATGATGGATGTAAAATACACGATAAGACGGGGAAACTCATAAGAGACCAACCCTTTTTAACTTGTAGCTTTCCAGATAGCGCATTAACAGCATCTTAATAAACCGTGATTATTCTTGATGTACTTCCAGCAGGCGCACCGACATAGTCTATGGCTGAGAGGAGGATGACCTCTGGTTTGTGGGATCAGATCAGACGCTGATTAACGGTGAAATCAAGTCTCGCCGTGGCATATATCTTGGCTCTTCAAAATCCGAAGGTCTGGCACAACGCGGAAAGCCCTAGATAGCACTAAGCCTGCCAGGGACTGAACACACAAGGAGGAGTGAAGAGGTCAAACAGGATAGCTGCGATATTGCAATTGACAATTAGCAAGAAGGCGGGGGTCAAAAGTTAGTCAAATTAATCCTTATCCTACTTTCCTTAGTCCGACTGCTCCTGGCCTTCTTATGGACCGTCTAATCCATCCTTCAAGGCCCGATTCCATGCTCCTTTGAAGTCCTAGCTACCCGGGCCGGTCCCAAAGTCCTAACTCCGTCTGTAGTACACCATCCCAGCTATCTTCGGGTGCCTTCGTCGCGGTTTCGCGACTATCTCGTCCTCGTCCCCGTGATGCCTTCTTGTCTGAAGCCCCCGGCCCGTCGGTGGCTCGGTGGTTGGTCCCGACCCGTGACAAAGCCACTCAGTAAAACCATCTCAATCTCGGATCAGCTTTGCCGTTGATAATGTCTAGTCGTAATCACACCCTGAGTCCTGAACAAACGCTACGCAACCGTGACTATGGGTATAACGACAACTGGCGCTCGCATTTCCTCGTCCTGCGTGAACGGCACCCCGATGGATACTTTGACAGCCTTGTCGAGCCGGAGAGTGTACCTGGCGATATATCCCGTCACAACGCTAACAATTGTAAGCATGCCAGCTGCAATAAAAGAGGAGACAAGAAAAATACCAGCTGATGAATGAGACGGGTATGACGGCACCGTCTAGAATGAACTTGAGCGTGGCCTCATCTTGATCCGGATCTTCTTCATAGGCTCTCCCTTCTAGCACGACTTGAAGGGAAGCTGATAAAAGAAGGCCCGAACTAGTTAAAGAAGTGTAGGTTAGCGTTCCGTCTCTCCCATTTTCGCACGGACTTACGCGCATATGGCGAAGACGACGTCAATGCCGCCCATGACTTGAATCATGGTACGACCACGGTCATTAAGCTCGATTTTCTTAACCAGCCAGAAACAGAGAAGGATGCATGGTAGCCAGAGTCCAATCTGTAGCGATCGAGTCAAGGTCAGTTTATGCAATCGGGACAGAATATATGCAGAGGGGGTGTATGAGGGGGTTCACCATACCACAATCGACTCGACTAGATCTTGGATTTCATTGCCACATAGAAAAAGCTTGGATAGGGTGAATCCAAGAGATACGCAGGCCAGGAACATGAGGAACGCAAGCAGCTTGCGGCATGTTTTCTTGTCTTGCCCCATCTTCTTTTCCCGCTTGGCTCTGAAAGCCTCCTCCCTGGTGACACTGGGTCTTCTCGGTGCCTGCAATGGCATGTTTGAGCTAATCGATTCTCGAAACGAAAGGTTCAATAGAAACTAATCTCTCTCTAGAGGGAGTAAAGGTGACTGAGTAGTAGAGCCTGACAAGTGGACGAAGTGAACAGGTCTCCAGGGGTGACGACCCTGAGCATTTTATACTTGTCTGTCACGTCTCCCTCCGACCAAACTTGTCAGGCCAGAGTCGCCAGACTCGCACCCCCTCACATATAGGTTGCGATAGTGGCTGGGCTCAGCAAGGCAGAAAGGCGACCATGGTTTAAAGCATTGTCTGAGACATTTCCTTCATCGCCACCACACTTACACACGCCAAAAGCACCCCCTTCGCAAAAGAGTACCATCATGATTGGCAGGTCTAGATCCCCGCCAAGACGACGGCGTGAAGCTTTCAGGTCTACTTGTCCTTGACTGGGCTCCGTTTGGGACACACGGGATGGATTAAGCTTAGGTTTTGCTTAAAGCTTACGGCTTAGGGAGCTTGGGGAGCTTGATGAGCTCGAGCTATACCGTTTGGAATGTCAATGAGGCGAGGAGGGGTGCCGCAGCTGCTCTTCGCTCGTGGCTCGGGCGGGTTAACTATGACCGAAGGACTCGTCTCGGTTTAGCTCGCGTGTCAGGCAGTGAACAAGGACTGCAATCCAAACCTTGGAGCAGATTCAGCCCCGAAAGGCGTCGAGCTTGGACGACCCATAGCGGCAACGGTTGATACTGACAGGTCTTGGGTAGATAGGGGGTGTGGCGGTAACGGAGTCTCTCACACAGAGCTTATCAGTCAGAAACCAACGATTGGACACACTGGTTCACGTTACGTCATAAGAAGTCGTTCATCACACGCGTTTGACTAACAGACCGTCGCTGCAGCCTACCCAGGCCCATCTGAACAGTGTAGAGCCATGGTGAATAGATCTCGAAGACGACCAGCTCTCAAGTCCCCGCACCAAATTCATCACACATTGATAGAGATGAGAGGCCATCTCGCCAAGATGTCCTCACAAAAGCCAAGAGTCTCCAACTGGTGTTTCTCGCTTCGCCCTTAAAGTTCAAAGTTCAAACCCACAAGTCAATATTCCCCCGGCTGAGCCCAAAACGTATCTTTCGGCTTCCCCAGTGCTCTCGAGTCATAATCCTGACCCATGACTATCCGCTCCAGCCACCGCTCGTCGGCCCTCCTGTCCTCATCGCTGCCCTCTCTCCACGGACACGGGATGTGCACGAACAGGGCCTTCAGCGGGACGAGCCTCTTCATCGGCTGCAGGATCACGGCGTAGGCCGCCTGCAGGAGCCCCTCGTCTTCATGCGTGAAGCGGTCAAACTTGTCCCAGTCCTTCCCATCCCTCCCGTCTCTGTGAGGAGGGTATATGTGCCGCGCGAAGCAAACCGTCAGCTCCAGGCGTGGCAAGTCGGCCGTTGTCCGCAGCAGCTCCAGCGTCTCGAGCCACGTGGCCCAGGACTCGCGGTAGTCCCCTAGGTAGGTCATGTCTATCGGGGGGAAGGTGAAGGAGAGCTTCCTCATGCTGCTCACGACGTCGGTCCCAAGGTCTTCCAGGAACTCGAGGAAACCCTCTGGTGCACAGCGGTCCGTGTCGGCGTCGGAGCTGGGGTACATGGGAGTGAACCAGATTTCCTGCCATCCGATGGCATCGAACAAGACCTCCGAGTAGAAGACCCGCAGAGCCACATCGCGGAAGCGACGGCTCACGCCGAACCAAGACTTCGGGAACGGGTAGGAATTGCACTTCCTGGAGTAAGCCACCCTGCGGTATCGACAAAAGACTTCGCATGTGGTCTGCATGACCGGCCAGTCGGTCCGCTTCTCCCCTTCATCCGTGTAGTTCGTGTTGCAACAAACGCGCCACGACCGGTTCATCCCAATGCCAATGCTTCCGTAGAGGTGCTTGCGGGCAAGCTTCATGTCGGCCAGCGGCGTGTACTCGAGGATCTTGACCTGCAGCTCGGCGGGCAGGTCCAGGAAGCGAAACGGCTCCGGGCGTTGCGGGAAACCCAACAGTTCCCGGACGGTTGTTTCGGCGACAGCGCGAAGGGATTCCGGAGCCGCGTCTTTCTCGCCGAAGCTGATGGCGATGTCCTTGAGCGGCTTCAGCGAATACAGCGGGCGCACGATACGCTCTGCCATCTCGGTGTCGCGCACGTCGCAGGATAGGTAGATGCGAAGCCGGCCGGGCCGCATGTGCTTAGCCAGAAGGGCACAGGTGCGCTCCCAGCACTCCAGAGTCTTCCTATCAGTGGGGTTGTCGGCACTCAACGGCTTCTCGTGGTCGGGCTGATGCGTGAAGTCTCGGCCAAAGAATGACATCTCCTCGCTACAGTCGTTTAGATCGCCGGTTGCTGGCCACACCCCCGCGATGCACGCGGGGGTCAAGCAGCAGCAGGCATGCATACGGATTACCAGGGTGCTCAAGGCCTTCCAGGCGACAGGGCCGGCTTTCTCGAGACAGGCCAGGCCGCCGTAGCGAGAGGAGCTGGCGGCGAAGACGTTCTCGGAGAAGTAGCTCGATAGCATCTCTTCGCGCATCGTCTTGGACACGAAGAAGTTGTCCAAGACGGCGTCCGGTCGGGGTTTGGACGGGCTAAAGTCCTTGAAGATGCCAGCCTCGAGTTCCTTGGGGTCCTCGGGCGGCGAAGCGTGATTGGGGTTGTTGAGCATCCAGTTCACGGTGCGAACCTGTGACTGAGGGACACGGTTCAGGTTGATAAACTTGCCTGTACCGCAATCGAGAACGAGACGGTAGATCTGCTGGCGGATGGACGGAGGCAAGTCCATGAAGCGAAAGGGTATGACGTCGGGCTGCTCAGCCTGATCAGCCTGCTCGGGCATATCGACCTGGTCAGCTGGAGCGGCATCGGGCGAATCCGAGTACGGCGAGAGATTTTTCTGGGCCATGGCGATAGCGGTTTCTTTGTTGCAGCTTGTGTCACAGAGGTAGATAGTTGGAGTCTGGGGATGAAAGGTGTGTGTTCTTGGGACTTGGCGTCTGGACTCTTGAGGTCGTTGGGTGCTGTTATACCAAGGCCGCCTCTGATTGGACGTATCAGGCGCTTTTCCGGTTAAACCTCGGTCAGCCCGTATCAAACCCATCTCTTCTCCGATTGGCAATGATCAGACAGGAAGTTGGAACTTGAAACATTTCTTCCAACCTGAGTTCCTCTCAGCCATGTAGCTACCTGCTATCAGAAACAAGTTGCATCCAAGTTCCAGCTCTATGGTAGGAGTTGAGATTCCCTCAACTCACTGATATTACCCACGCTCATTACGGCGTGAGCGTCCATGCAAAATGGTAGCTCAACCCAATTCCGTATGCCGGAACGAAACACCCCTCCACGCAGGCCCAATCACAGAACCACACGACTTCGGGCCAAACTTCAACCCAGAAAACCAGATCACGTCGACTCCGTGGAGAGCAGCGTCGCAGTTGACACAAACAATATCGCGCCCTGGTTGGGCGATTCCCCATGCGTCAGGCGCGAACTGCCCAAGTCAAGTCCAGAGTCCATTTTATTGGAGATTCAGTTACATGTGACCTTGATAGCCACGGTCACATTTCTTTCTTAGATTCACACATGTCGAAGTGTGTTTCTACTCGCGATTAAATAGAGGTGGTGCATCTTGGATGGTTTCCAAGCTCCTCGTCAACCAACTCACTGTTGACGTTTGGCAAGCTTATAACTATGGCCTGCCCATATTCATGGCCTCTTTACCAAGAGCGAGCAGAAAGGAAAAGACCATCACACCCACCATCGGCGCCATGTGATCCCGCGAGCGGGGAATGGTCTCGTTCAGTCGCTGGTTGATACGCCCGGTATCAAAGCGAGGTATTCTGGTGTAGCGGGCGATGACACTGCAGCGAGACGGTTTGATGACTTGAGACGAATTGGTTCAATTATGAGGAGAAGCTGCAATGCCTTGCCAGCCATGTGATGGCTCAATGTAATCCTCGCGATACCTAATCGATCCAAGAGCTGAGTGCTGCAGCTACATCCATGTTTTGTTTTATTGCCTGCTTTTTGACCCCACAGATCACGCCTCTTCAACCTCAGTCTTCTTGAGGGACAACATCTGTTCGCTATCTCGACTGAGCATCACAATAATGAAACCATGGCCGAAGCCTTCGCCGGGCTTTCTGTGGCCGGAAACATAAATTAAGTATATTAATGCCTTTTCAATAAAAAGAAACTAA
>JAMQMW010001929.1:0-13573 GCA_024115155.1 Thelonectria blattea
AGAGAGAGAGAGAGACAGAGAGAGAGAGAGAGAGAAAGGCGGAGAGGCGGAGAGTGAAAGCATCCGCCTCTTCCAAGAACCGGCGTTACCCGCTCCGGCCGTCCTCTTCAACTCCGACTCCATCGGATACGGAGCTCACGGAGGTCCGTCACATCCTCCTCGTCTTCTTCTTCTTCTTCCTCAAATCACGCCGTTTGGCGAACCAACGGTGCCAACCGAGGACAGCTAGACGCCCAGACGCCGGCAGGCGACCAGGGCGCCAAACCACAAGCCCTCTAGGCAGCAGAATTAACAGGGAAAAATCCTCCTAGTGCTGCTCTCCACGTTGCCGCGGTGCCAAATTGCGCCCAGGGCTCTCTGCTCGGGTACGCCATCCGCTGTGTGACAGAAGGGTGTTTCCCTTTTAGATAGGTGACTTCGCCGGTGAACTTAGCGACGGTGCCGTGATGCCGTCCGTTAATGTCGTCGCAGCTTGTCACTCACTCCCTTCCCCCTGGCCATAGTATCATTGTGCCTTATTCCTAAACCCCCCTTATTTCGTCTTCCCTCGTGGCTCAAGACGGCAGTTGGACATCCCAGCACAATATCCAACAAACCTCAGCGTAAACGTCATGCGAGTTATAGCCCTCCATTTTTGCCCTTCATTAGCTATCCCGGGTCACCCCGTCCAAAGACGCGCACAGGAACCATGACCCATCTCTCTCCACCGGGTCCAGGGGATCGGCTGTCGGGAGGATTCGTCCCCGTTGTGCGGTTACGTACGTTGTGAGGGAGGGAGGATGAAGCCGTCCGTCCTGGAAGAGAATCCATGGCTTGTTCTGGCTCCCGTTCCTTTCCCGTCTGTTTGAAATTCTCCGGGCTTTGAATCTGCCCGTCCCGTCACCAACTGTTGTTCCTTTTGTGAGAGACAACTCAGATGTACCTCAGTTTGTTGGTTCACGACAATCTCTCAGCCCTACAGGGACGAAGCGAAACTCTGTTCTGTTTCGCCTCTTCTCAGCACAAAAACTTGTGAATGCCTAGATAATAAGTTCCCTTCCCATGCAATTCCCGTCCATGCTCTTGGGAATCCCCTCATCCACCGTCACCGGGACCTTCAATCTCACCCAATCCCACTTTACCGACCCGAAAATCCCACGTGCCGTAGGTCACTCACTCGCTCTTTCTCCTGCCGTTCCCGGACGTGTCAATTTTTAAGTCCGGGACCACTTCTTCAAGATTAGATCCCTTCACCTCTCCCACCGTTTTTGCGATGCTCCTTCGTAATAATAAACCACCGATCCCATGCCATCCGAATCGCTTCCGGTACATCGGCCCTGCGAGGGATTCAGCCTTGGCAGCTTGGAGCGTGTTTCGTCAGACTGCCCACTCGGTCAACAGTTATACCCGATGCCCGACCACACCGTTCGTTTCGGCTCCGAGCGAAAAAGGGAGGAACATACTACGTACGGTAACATTCTCTCCCTGCAGAGAGCCCTCTCTTGCGTCGCGCTTCATGCGCGTTCCAGCGTATCTATCCATAGAATAGCGTTGGCAGCATGGAAGCCCTACTAGTCTTACCCATGATAATAGGTACAGGTATCCGTATCAATGTTTATGCCTTGCATCATCCGCCATACAACCTCATTGTCGCCAGTACGTACCGAGTCCAGCCGGTCGATCCGCACGGCATCTTCCGTTACTCTTCGATTGAGCAGTGCATTCTATTTGCTCCCATCATCTCCTGGCAGGGGGCAAAGCAATGTGCCAGTGGAGATGGTTACCAGTTTGCCGGTGAGCGTATGCACGGAACTCTTCCTGCCCAAGATTCCAATAAGCAAAAGCTCTCGAGCGTACCCATTGATCCGCTTCCAGGAGTGTGACCCAACGTTACCGTTCCCAGGAACGGATGCTCAGGAGCAAAGGCAGGAGAAGTTTGCGAGGAACATGACGCCACCTCCGTATTGAATGAAGCTCCTTGTCCATGTCTCTCGCCTTGTTTCTAGGGGGAGGGAAACATGCGGTTGAGGCTTTAGCTGTGTGGGAAGCCAGAGCATCTGCCATGGCCTAATGGGGTTCCCGAGCCTCGTCCAGGGGAGGGAAGGGACGTTTGCGAAGGATTCTGCAGGCTCGTTGCTCCCGTGGGAAGTCCGTGGAGTCGGCAGATGGGGAGAGCACATTCGTGTCGATCAGGTCAGGGTTGTCCTGTGCTCGTTGAGTTATATGGCAGCCTGGTGGACATGTTACATGTGCTTCGTAGTCGCCGACGACCTTGGCATGTTCAGGATCGGTCATCCGAGTTGCGTTTGCCTGTCTCATACCCAGGTCTTGTTGGTCTTTGTCTTTGCTGAGGTTTTGGTGTTTATGTGGCTCATGAAGCATCTTTTCATGTGATCCTATGTCCACGAAGGGGTACGGTGGGCTATTGGTGTCGACATGATGTTCATATCATACACACCTGGAAATGTACTCGAATTACGGTAGAGCCAGTGGTGTATGGTCTATCGTAATGACATATACGCCATGCTGTTGGTTGCATTCTGCCATCATTCTGAGTGACAATTACGGTGCTTTGTGAAAGTGGAATGAGTATAGCGATCACCCTGAACAGTGTATTGAACCACCCAGTCCGCAGCCTCCTCTTGGAAAACACATCTTAACATATTTTATATATTCCCCATTCGAGAGACATTAACATTATGACCGCCAGGTGCATCCAAGTGTGAAGAAGTAATTCTCCATGTCAACCCTGACGACTCGCTCAAGTACAGGGTAAGTGACTCGATGTCATGACGCCCACATCCAATGAATGGTACTTACCCGTACACCTAAATTGGGTGTGAATCAAAGTACCGATGCCATCACTCAACTCTGACCAATAATGCCCCTCGAAAAAGTTGCGCGGGTTCATCCCGCAAAGCAGCGACTGCTCAACCACCATCGTCTTCAACGCTCGACAACGAACAAGACCTGATCCCCTAAAAGGCCAATTCGACACCGACCAATCCAAGTCCTCGATCCCATCCCCCCGAACCCCTCGCAATCATGTCACAAGACGACGCCCACCCGCTGCCCCCGCGCAACGCCTTCATCCACAACTCGGCCATCGCGGGCGCAATCATCACGCCCATCATCATGGCCCTCCCGCCCCGCAAGATGGACATTCGCTTCTTCGTCCTCGCGGGCGCCTTCTCCCTCGCCACCAACCAGCTCGCCTACGAGTACACCGGGCAGTCCATCTACGGGCGGTTCGGCAACCGCGTGGGCTCCATGATGGGCACCGAGCTGCCCGAGGGCGCCAAGCGCACCCAGCAGCTCCTGCGGGAGCACCGCGAGCGCGAGGCCGCCGACCGGGCGAGGGTGGCGGCCGTCGAGGAGAAGAAGGGCATCGCAAAGGTGCTCAACGATACGTGGATGGGCGGCGAGGGCGAGGACTGGCGGGAGAAGCGCGCCGAGGAGCACCGCAAGAAGTTCGCCGAGGGGCAGGGCTTCGGAGACATCATCATGGGACAGGTGGCCGAGGTGTTTGGCGGCGCGGGGAAGAAGGACGGCGAGGGTGGTTCGCCGACGGAAAAGAAGTGAGGAGCCGAGAGACGACTTGGATGATGTCACGAGCGCGGCGGGAGGTTACGATGCCGGACGAGAACGATGCCGTCGATCGACAATTCCGTGTACAACAGTCACCTGTACCATATTTACGAACAACGAACTGGGAGGGGGAGGGGGAGTTGATGGAAACAATGGCTTTGACCTGAGATGAAGCAAGAGGAGACTACCCGGGAACACCACTGTGGGATACCTACATGTACGATGTACGAAAGATCAAAAAGGCGAAAAGGGTTACCGCCACGGACATACAATTGACAAAACTCTCCCGATATATCACTGTCGCCTTGCTTTGTTGTGTTACCGAGGCTAGATAATTCGGCTTGAATTGCCCGCACTCAAGTCAGTTGTCGGGGGAATTTCCATGATATGAAATTTCCCGTCTCCCGAAAGGCACGAGATGAGGACAACGGGTTCATTTAACAATGGGCTGATCCTTGGCATTGGTCTTGATAGGTAAGATTGGAAGTGAGAGTCTGGACGACAATAGTTGAACAATGATATTATATCCATACCTGTCCGAGGTAGCGTGAAGTTGAGATACCGACCGGTATGGCAAACACGCGCCAACCAAGCGCAAGTCCAGCTCATTTCGGGCAGGTCGATATCTGGATTAGTAATGAGAGCACAGCAACAATGTTTTCCCTTGCAGGCAATCGAGCCGAAGAAAAGAAACAAAACAGTGTTGGGCGTGTCGTGATTTGCAAGACGGTTAACCGGCAAGCTTCGCGAGGCGAGAAGTTGGATCTAAGGCGGTATCCACCCACGGCGCTCAAATACGGGGATGCATTCGTCACCTCGTGGCTTGCGGACTTTCGTTCCTGTGGCTTGGAGGTGAGATTCCCAGCCAGCCTCTCGCGACACGCGTGTCCAATTTTTGCCTGTCGGATTTGATAGCCCTACGAGTGGGTTTTTCCAAAAAGAGAGATGGGCGAGTTTTGAGCGCGAGCGTGTGTGATGGGTGATATGGGATGCGTGAACGGCTCCAGATGCGGAAAATGAAGTTGAAACGAGCCCATTGTTTGCTTCGAATGAAGAAAAAAAAAAGGCGTCGGCAGATGGAGCGTCACATCATCACATGAAACAGTCCGGGTCGCAGACATGGAAAAAGGTGTCGTCATGAGTGGATGCCGCTTGGCCAACCGCGTTTGAAGAAGCACCTGCAATGTCTTTGGTTGTGAATCTCTTTTCATCCGGGTGTGAGGCTGAGGCAGGAAACGCAACACGAGAAAGTTGGGGCCCTTCATGATTTCTTTTCCTTTTCTCTTTTGTGTATGTACTAATAATACGGGCAAGCTTATGTCAAAATCTTGGGATTCACGTCCACATGCACTCATCTACACCGAATGCCCATCATCTCGTGAGATAGCGTCATTGCTTCCTGGGGCGCTTCTGGTGGGGAAGCTTGCGAAGCGCTGTCAAATCTGAGGTGGCACCCCAGCATGACTGAATTACATACACAGTGATTCTGTTCATGCGTCGGCGAGCTGACAACCGGGCAGCAAACCAACCAGATGATGTGTCACGGCGGCACTTCAACCAAAGGTCAAAAAGCATTGGCATCGCGGCCTATTATCCGCCCGGGCACAGTAAAGTTACGGCATCGGCGACTTTGGAAAATGCTGGGTTGGCTTGTTCTAAAACTGGAATGGGGCCAAGGGGAGGCTAAGCTTGTTTGGGTCCTCTGATCGACTGGGCTTTGCACCAGCACAGCCCCGGAACTGCACGTCACCATGCTTTTGGGAGTCAGCAGAGACGGAACAATGAGAACAACAAAGACGCAAGAGACAAGGCATAGGCAGAGGCAGAGGCCAGCTGCAGTGAGAGCCGTTGCTGATGAGAGAGGCTGGACGTAGGTACTTTTATTCTTATTCGTCCTGGATGCAAGTCTCCAAATAAAGTGCAGAATAAGAAGGCAACCTCCGTCAGCCCCAACGAAGGCATTGCTCCTTCCTTCTTTCCTTCTCTTCTCCTCTTCTCCTCCTCCTCCCCCCCAAACCTGCTTCTTCCTCTCCTCGTCACTCGCTTGGTAATTCATCCGTCTTGCAACCGCCAACTTGTTGCCACGACCGCATCACAACAGCCTGAACCCTAGAAAACGAATACGCACTGTGCGCACGTACGGCATCATTCAACGTCCATCCCTCCAATATTCCACGCCTAGCAGTCTAGCAACGGTCCTCCCGGGCTCCGCAAATTCCGACGCGTCGCCAGCACCTAACTGGCGCTGATCTGCCAAATCAGCAGCCAACAACGGACCACTTCAGGCACTTGGAGACGCTCGTTTTTTTTCTTTCTTGCCCTTCTCGCCCGGTCTAGCCAAGAAGCCAGGGCTTTGACTGCGCCTCCACCTTCACTGACGGGAAGCATCCCTGCGAGAGACCCTGCAACTTTTTTCCAGCAGCCTCAGGCGTTACCAACAAGTCGCCCAGAGCCGCCCTCTTCGATTCCGTCGCCGACGAGTACAACAACAACCCACTGACCAGCCACGGCAGTCACACATTTTACATACCTTCCTTCTTTCGAACCTCGAACCCCCCGACTGACGCCTCTTTTGCCGTTTGTTTCCCCTAGTGAGGCTATTTATTGCCTTCTTCGTATTCCGACATCATCGAACCCGGCAGCGGAACATCGTCTTTTTCACCCTTACGTCGTCGCCGCCCCGTTCCACCTGAAGGGGCTCCGGTCCAGGCCTGAGCATCGGCGTTTTTTCCCCTTTCTTTTCGACAGGCCATCGCCTCGGTTCTCCCATCTCGACTTACGTCTCCTCTTCCTTTACCACAATGGCCTCCCACGATTACTACAATGGCCATCAACAGGCACCGTACACCAGTACAGTGTCTCCCGGCCCATACCACCACCCGAGCGACACGCCATCACCCTCATCGACGCCCGCTCCTCCCTATCAAGCCTCCTACACAGCTCCGACGTTTGCTCCCCAGCGTATGAACTCTCACGACACCAGCTACAACAACAGCCCCGTGACAGGTCCTCCGCTTCCTCCCCTGGCAACGGGCTCCCACGACAATAGCTACCACAGCAGTCCTGTGAACCAACATCCCGGCACGACGCAATCCCCGTTCGACTCCGTCTTCGACGACAACGCATATCCCATGCATCCAAACCAAAGGCCAGCCCAGGGCATGAACTCGGGCGATATTTCTCAGCAGGGGTACTACCACCAAGATACGAGCTATAATGGCGCCGCTGCTGTGGGTGCGTCTCCTTCTCCGCAACGGCAACATTCATACGGCCAGGAAGATATTCCCCTTCAAGATCGCGTGAATAAGGACGCCGAGATGAACGATCACATTTATGATGCACCCGGAGGAGCCCATGGGCGCAACAGGGACAACAGGGGCAAGGTTCGACTCGGCGAGCTCGGAATGTTTGGTTCCGACAAGAAGCGAATCCCTTGGGTCGTCTATATTTTCACCCTCGCCCAGGTTGGCGTCTTCATTGGTGAAATTGCCAGGAATGGTAAGTCGTCCCTTCTCACAATATTGTCTTGATATCCGGCAGCCATTGACTGACGTGTTCGCAGCTGTTCTTACTGGTTCCCCAATCATGATCAAGCCCTCGTTTAACCCAATGATCGGCCCCTCAACCCAGGTTCTCATCAACATGGGTGCCCGTTATGTGCCCTGCATGCACAATGTCAAAGGCATCCAGGACAACGGCACCTTCCCCGTACTATGCCCGAACGCGACCAAGACCACCGAAATTTGTAGTCTCAGCGAGCTTTGCGGCTTTGGAGGTGTCCCCAACCCGAATGCGAGCCACCCCGACCCGTATCAGTCACCGGCACCTAACCAGTGGTTCCGCTTCATCCTGCCCATCTTCATGCACGCCGGTCTCATCCACATTGGTTTCAACATGCTCTTGCAAATGACAATGGGTAAGGAGATGGAAATGGCCATTGGGTCTATCCGCTTCTTCCTGGTATACGTCAGCGCTGGTATCTTTGGCTTCGTCATGGGTGGGAACTACGCTGCTCCGGGTATCACCTCGACTGGTGCCTCGGGCTGCCTCTTTGGAGTTATTGCCCTCACTCTCCTGGACCTGCTGTACTCGTGGAAGGAACGAAAAAGCCCGGTGAAGGATCTGGCTTTCATTGGTGTCGACGTTATTATTTCCTTTGTTCTCGGACTTTTGCCCGGCTTGGACAACTTCTCCCATATCGGAGGGTTTCTGATGGGCCTCGCTCTCGGAATCTGCGTTCTTCACTCGCCAAATGCTCTTCGAAGGAGGCTGGACACGAACCTCTCCTACTCGGCCGTCTCACCTGGTACAACCGAGACGCCGCCCCCATTCCTCAAGAATCCAGTTGGCTTCTTCAAGGGCCGGAAGCCGCTCTGGTGGGTTTGGTGGCTCATCCGAGCTGGTTTCTTGGTTTTGGTCATCGTTGTCTTCATCCTCCTTGTCAACAACTTTTACGCCAAGGATCCTCAAACTTGCTCATGGTGCAAGTATCTCAGTTGCCTTGTGAGTATTCCCATTGAGAGGAGACAGACCAGTGTGCTAACATTTCACAGCCCGTCAAGGATTGGTGTGAACTCGGAACATACTAATAGGGTCAATAAGGTCTTAGATTTGGCATGGGTTAGATCATGATTGGGTTGGACGAGTGCTGTTTGGGGACAGCATTTGAAAGGTCATTTACTTGGATAAGAATGCGCCATTGACCGAAGACGCAAGGGTGTTTTGCATTGCACAGCGTTGGCGTTGTAGGACTTGAGGTCGCTGGTTGAGAATCGCCATAGGTGCCAACCAGAGGCAAAAATTAATGAAGCCATGACTATACCGACAGCACACACATGTTTGGGCGTGATAGTTTGCACTGTTTTCGCGGTTGGGTTGAGGCAAAGTCCCCGGTGCTTGCCGGCGGTCGGAGGAGGAGTGAGACACCCTTGACGCTTAGACATGGGGAGCGATTCTATTACATGATATTACAGCTCTTGCAGCTCTTGGCCCTGGTTTCTACGGCACAAAGTCATGCGCTACCCCGCACATTCGTTGGCTGCAGCTGCATGACTAAAGGGATGGTCTGGAATGCCTTGAGTGGTAAAGCAATAAAAGGATCTTTCTTCGTCTTCATTTCTGTTCTCTTTTCTTCTCCCGTTGTGATGTGGTTCTCGAGGCGCCTTGCTAGCGCTCGCCCAGCTGGGCAACGACGCACGTGAGGGTCTGGTTGACGTTTACACGTACCGCCTGCTCTCATACATTGCTCGCCTTCGTTTTTGAACGGTCAGATGGCGCAGGAAAATACATATTTCTCAGGGTAAGTCAATCTCTGCTTTCCTCTCGTGCTTCACGTCTCTATGATGAAACTTTCTTTATTGCATGGCTTATCTGAACCTCCCGAGAGGGAGCTTTGATGCTTTATAGAATGGATGTCTGATTTACGTCTGGGACATTTGAATTTGCTGTCATTTTACCTTGGAAACTGTCTGAGAGCGAATGCTGACTTTTCCTGGTGCAGCTGAAGTCCGATGGGCGGCCGATGTTGGGGAAGCGTGTTAGTTGACAAGGGAGCTGGATGTGGCGTTTTGGGGGGCATTTGGGCGAAGGGAAGTTATAGGTAAGTATATTTAAATTTTTGTGTAATACTGTATTCTACAATCTTGAACATGAAGATAATTTCCCCGGATTCGAAGACGGGATGTTGAAATTCATCGTGTTGAGTGAGATGTGGTCAATTCTTACCCCAGATGTTGGGGTAGACGTCGATGCCTCAATCGGAGCTGAGCCAGCGTTAATGCCTCAGGCCAAAACTGGCGCCAACTCACGTGTCGAGGATTAACGACCAAGGTGGAGCAGTCACGTCACGGTCGAGGGCAGGCGCGTCTTCTCGCGGATCAATTAAAGTCGTGTCGTTGAGTTCACACTTCGTCTAGCAACCACTGTGAAGAATTGTCCCCTATACCCAAGCAACCCAGTTTCGAACCAGAAAATCAACAATTCCGCCCTCAGTCGACTTTCCTTCATGACGAAAAAGCTACAAGCTTGGTGATCCCCGTTTTTTTTCTCCTTTTCTTGTCCTCTCCTTCCTCCCCTCACCTCCTTCCCGGGCGTTAAGTCGTCACCATGGCCATGACCAGCGCAGTCCTCCCGCAGAAGCGGGTGTTGGGCGAGTCCCTCACCCGCCAGAACATTCCCTCGTCGCCGTCCTCCAAGAAGCGCAAGGTCGAAGCCTTTTCCTCGTCTCCCGCCACCCGATTCAAGAGTTCCCAGCACGATGGTCGGCCGAAACCCCTGTCCAGCCAGCCCAAGAGCTCCTTCGAAGCCGACCTCGAGAAGCTCAGCCAGGACATTTCCAACCTGAAGCAAAACAACACGGAGAAGCACCAGGCGTGGGAGAGGCCGCCCGTCGTCGACTTCGAACCCGAGCGTGATAGTCTGTGCTTCCAGGCCATCGAGGCCGAGGAGGGCACGCTCCACGGTGGGAAGGCTACCGTGAAGCTCTTTGGAGTCAACGAGAAGGGGAACTCGGTCATGCTACATGTGACCGACTTCAGGCACTACCTCTACCTGCCCGCTCCCATCAATTTCCAGCCCCAAGATATCCCGGCCTTCAAGGCCTACCTCGAGACCCGGGTTGCTCAACACCAGCCGACTATTCACGCGGTATCGCTGGCTATGAGAGAGAACATCTACGGCTTCCAGGGCAATGTTGCCAAGCCGTACCTCAAAGTCACCGTCACCGACCCCAAATTCATCAACAAGGTCCGGGGCACGATCCAAAGCGGCAATGCGAACTGGAAAGGCATGTGGAACACGGGCGGCCAGGAAATCCTGACCTTTGACAACATCCAATACGTGCTTCGGTTCATGGTCGATTGCAAGGTAGGCTTTGCTCAACATGCGCTCGGAATAGGAGGCTTACCATTTCTAGGTTCATGGAATGTCCTGGGTCGAAGCACCGGCAAAGGCGTTTAAGGCTATTCCCGACCACATGCGACAATCGAACTGCCAAATAGAAGCCGAAGTGAGCTACCTCGACCTTATAGCCCACAAGCCCGTCGGCGAATGGTCCAAGATGGCACCTCTGCGAATCCTGTCCTTCGATATTGAGTGCGCCGGCCGAAAAGGCATCTTCCCCGAAGCCAACCACGATCCAGTCATCCAGATTGCCAACATGGTTACGAGATACGGAGAGAAGAAGCCCTTTGTCCAGAATGTTTTTTGTCTACAAGAGACGAGCTCAATCGTGGCTACCGAGATTCTCGCGTTTGAGAAGGAAGACAAGATGCTCAGCGAATGGCAAAAGTTCCTCATCAAGGTCGACCCTGACATTATCACGGGCTACAACATTGCCAACTTCGATTTCCCCTACCTGTTGGATCGAGCGAGACATCTCAAGGTCTCTGGGTTCGAGTTCTGGACTCGTCTCCCGAGTACTCCTTCTCGAGCCAAGGAGACAAACCTCTCGAGCAAGCAAATGGGAAACCGAGACACCAAGGCTACCAACACCAACGGCCGGCTGCAACTGGATCTTTTGCAACTAATTCAGCGAGATCACCAACTCCGAAGTTATACTCTCAACTCCGTGTCTGCGCACTTCCTTGGCGAGCAGAAGGAAGATGTGCACCATACCATGATTACGGAACTGTTCAATGGTACGCCGGAGTCAAGACGACGTCTCGCCTTGTACTGCTTGAAGGATGCGTACCTCCCTCAACGGTTGATGGACAAGCTATCGTGCCTCGAAAACTACACGGAAATGGCGAGAGTCACGGGTGTGCCGTTCAACTTCTTGCTGTCCCGAGGCCAGCAAATCAAGTTCATCAGCCAGCTGTTCCGAAAGGCTCTGGAGCAGAAGCTCGTCATCCCCAACCTCAAGTCGGAGCAGTCTGACGATCAATATGAGGGCGCCACCGTCATCGAGCCCACACGAGGCTACTACGATGTCCCTATCGCCACGCTCGATTTCGCATCCCTGTACCCCAGCATCATGCAAGCACACAATCTCTGTTATACGACGCTTGTCGACAAGTCGGCGATCCAGGCGTTCGGTCTCAAGAAGGACGAAGACTACATCGTCACGCCCAACGGCGATACGTTCGTGACGGTCAAGAAGCGAAAGGGACTGCTCGCCCAGATTCTCGAGGAGCTCCTGTCGGCGCGAAAGCAGGCCAAGCGCGAGTTGACCGTCGAGAAGGATCCCTTCAAGAAGGCCGTGTTGAACGGTCGTCAGCTCGCTCTGAAGATTAGCGCCAACAGTGTGTACGGTTTAACAGGAGCCACGACTGGAAAACTCCCCTGTCTCGCGATTGCCAGCAGCACGACCAGTTTCGGACGACAGATGATTGAGAAGACCAAGTCGGAGGTGGAACAGAGGTACTGCATCGCCAATGGCTACTCGCACGACGCCCAAGTCATCTACGGCGACACGGATTCCGTCATGATTAAATTCGGCACCAAGGATCTCGCAGAGGCGATGAAACTGGGCGAAGAGGCGTCCAAGTACGTGTCGGACAAGTTTGTCAAGCCCATCAAGCTCGAGTTCGAAAAGGTGTATTTCCCATACCTGCTCATCAACAAGAAGCGATACGCGGGGCTGTACTGGACGAAGCCGGAGAAGTACGACAAGATGGACACGAAGGGTATCGAGACGGTGCGACGAGACAATTGCTTGCTGGTGCAGACGGTGATTGAGAAGGTGTTACGGATGATCCTGATCGATCAAGACGTGCCCGGGGCGCAAGAGTAAGTCGTGGTGGTTCCGATTGCGGAGCGGACAAGATGCTGACGGCGACGCACTAGATATGTCAAGGAGACAATTGCCGACCTCCTGCAAAACAAGGTCGACATGTCGAAATTGGTCATCACCAAGGCCCTCACAAAGGACGATTATGCCGCAAAGCAAGCGCACGTCGAGCTGGCGCAACGGATGAAGAAACGCGACGCGGGCTCGGCGCCGGGACTCGGCGACCGAGTGGCCTACGTCATGGTCCGAGGACCGGCCGGCGCCAAGAACTTTGAGAAATCCGAGGATCCAATCTACGTGCTGGAGAACAACGTGCCCATCGACACGCGCTACTACCTGGACAACCAGCTAGCGAAGCCTCTGGGCCGCATTTTCGAGCCGATTCTCGGGGAAACCAAGGCGCGGTCGCTACTAACGGGGGACCACACGCGGACGATTTCGGTTGCGGCTCCCACGGTGGGGGGTCTGATGAAGTTCGCCAAGAAGACGCAGACGTGCATGGGTTGCAAGAAGCCGTTGACGGCCAAGGACGAGAAGGATGGGGCGGTGTGCGCCAACTGCGCGCCGCGTGTTGGCGAGCTGTACAACAGGACTCTCCATCGCGTGTCGGACCTCGAGGTGAGGTTCGGGCGCCTGTGGACCGAGTGCCAGCGGTGCCAGGGGAGCATGCACTGCGAGGTGATCTGCAGCAGCAAGGACTGCCCGATCTTCTACATGCGGATGAAGGCCAAGAAGGACCTAGAAGACGCGGGGCGGGAGCTGACGCGGTTCGACGCCGACCAGGCCGCCATGTGGTGAGAGGATGTGTCGGTTTGTTTATGTCTTGATTTCTCTGGGTGAGAATCCGAGAGGTTGTAAAAGAATGGGAATGGAGGGGGGGAACGCGGGGGCGGTGAAATGAGGGCGAGCCATCGAGAGAGATGGGCGCATGCAGCCATTCACTTACTTCGGTACGACACACGACAAACACACACACACGCATATTTTGCAAACACGCAACATGCGCACACACTTTCGGATAGTTTATTATTATTCGCTGGCGCAACAACAAAAGAAGAGACACACAAAAAAAGGGAGGACAGGCAGGCATTCGCATTGGCGGTTGGGCACGACATGGGATTTTGATGTTGTCGTTGAAAGTACGTAAGGCGTTTCCAGGGGTTTATTTTTTGTCTGGGTCAGGGTTTGTTCCCGGTCAGGGGGGTGCGGGATAGATGGATGCAGGGCCTGCCGACCCCCCCTTTCGACGTCATTTGCAGATGGTTTTTTTTTTTTTTT
>JAMQMW010001929.1:16104-52951 GCA_024115155.1 Thelonectria blattea
TTGATGTTGTTGTTCTTCTTCCTTCTCTTGCAAAGTGGTCTCTTGCGACAGACAACTTTTGCAGTCGGTGACCATGCTCGGAAACGTGGGATGTCGTGAGTGTGGGGTGTTTTGTCTGTCGAGAGAGGGGATTCCGAAAGGTCTGCTCAGCTCAGTTCAGAGCCGACCACGGCAGCCCATGTCGGTAGAGGAGCGTTTGGTACGGATAGAGGTTCACGGAAGATACGTGTAGCGTATAATCGGTAGCGCTGCATGGTAGGCTTGCTCCGTTAGCGTCCTCAGCCGCGAAAAAGCTTCATGATGAATGATGGTAATGTTCAACCAGAACTGAGATAAGATCCCAGCACCCCCGCGCTGGTGCCCCGCGGTAGGCGGCTTCGCGGGTGCGTGCAATCAGTGGTGGCGAGTTTAGTGGGCTAAGTGAGGTTGGCTAATGGGAATACTATGGGGAAACAAAGATTGACGGGTTTGGAGGGAGGTATTTTGGGTGGTTTGGATAAGGTGTCGGGGCCCATGCAAGTGCCATGTTGCAAAGATGTGAAGATGAATGTGGCAATGGAAATGTCCCAAGCGAGTTTCGGAGCGGAGGAGCCGTGTGGCCCGTATGCAAATATGCAAGCAACCTGCAGCCGGAAGCTGCGATGGGACTGCACTGCATGCAGCAGCGTCTACGAAAGAGGAAGGGGAAGGGGAAAAATTGTAAAGAGGCAGGCAGCGAGACTCTCTGTGGGAATTGGCTTGCCGCAATCCCACCACAGATCTAGCCGCTTCTTTATTTCTTGGTGCTGCCAAGCATCAATGGGTTTTTTTTTTATTCTTCGCTTATTATGTCGAGCCGTTCACGATCATCATGTCGGCGGCGAACTTGCGACGCCGGCATCGTCGCATGCAGGTCAGTCTGTCACTCACTCGGTTGGGTAGTGGGAGGGCGTGTGGACCGTGGAGGAGGGGGGGTGTGTTTGCTACCCAGGGCAGTGGAAAGGAAAGAACAAGCATGAAAAACGCACCAGAACACACCGGGACAAGGCGTTGATGCGGAAAGTGCTTATTGCTGTAAGTCGACTCGAGGAAAGAGAGCCTGAGTGCCTGCCTGAGGTGCTGGAGGCGGTGGGGAGGTTCCGACAGTCATGGACAGGTCGTGCCTGCCATCGCCATCCAGCTCACGGACTGGCGCCGCGACCGGGGAGGGGAGGGGTATGAGAGGGGCATTCGGGGGGTGGCAAGAGTGGGCGGTCCCTCTTTCCCCTTCCACGGGCCAAGAAAGGGTCCTGCTTTCCTGTCTTCGGAGGGGCAACCGGCGGCCCCCTGGCGTCTGGTGCAACTGGACTCGAATGCCCTCTCTCCCATTGAGTGACGGAAAGCTTTCATGTCAGAGCCAACGGCGAGTGGCCTGTCCAAGGGGCGTGCAGACAGCGAGATAGGGGATTAATTCATGACAAGAGGTGAGCCAAGAGGTGGAGTGAGGCTGGATGCAGAGACTGGAGACTCAGGAAGGACCATGGATGCCATGGAGAGACACACTGATCAGATTCTACTGCTAACTTGTTCTCCAGGATTCATCCGCAAATCCCCATGGGCCGTCTCTGCTCTCGTCTGCCTCTTCTCTTGTTATATAAACCCTCTTCCCCTCCTCCCAACCCGTTTCTCTCCTCCCTTCTCCTCACCCTCCTCACTGAATCTGGCATTCATACATCTTCATCCCCATCACCGACCACTTTATACCAACACCACCCTTCAAGGAAGATCAACCTCCATGCAGCTGAACATGTCTCACCTTCCCTCCGAGCCCGAGTTTGAGCAGGCTTATAACGGTGAGCTTCCTTGACGGTACACTCGCAACACAGCAACACATTCTAACATATACATACCAGAGCTCGCCAGCACCCTCGAGAACAGCAAGCTCTTCGCTGAGCGCCCCGAGTTCCGCACCGCCCTCGCTGTTGCCGCCATCCCCGAGCGTGTCATCCAGTTCCGTGTTACCTGGAGCGACGACAAGGGCAACCTCCAAGTCAACCGTGGCTACCGTGTCCAGTACAACTCTGCCCTCGGTCCCTACAAGGGCGGTCTTCGACTCCACCCCTCGGTCAACCTGTCTATGTACGTTGTTTCTACCAAAGCTCCTCTTGGCGAGATGCATACAAGATCAATGAGATCTGCGGCTCGGTGGTGATAAGCCATATATGGCGATATCTGCTATCTCTGGGCTCGATAGCCTGAGCGTGCATTGGCTTGCCTTGGAAACTTTGGTCCTCCAATGAAAAGGCCTTTACTGACTGTGGCGTCTGCAGTCTCAAGTTCCTCGGTTTCGAGCAGACCTTCAAGAATGCCCTGACTGGCTGTAAGTCTTATCTCCACCAATCTGCCCCTCCAAACTTCAACCACCCCCACCATGGATCCCGTGTTGCTTGCTTTTTCTTTCAGCTGCTTCGCTCGCTCGAGCGGGGTTGTCATGATAGTGGCTTGCAACATCCATTCACGCTATCGTCCCTATCGCAGAATCGTCTTATCGTTGCACAGTTGACTAACAATGCTTCTCAGTGAACATGGGTGGTGGCAAGGGTGGTGCCGACTTCGACCCCAAGGGCAAGTCTGATGCTGAGATCCGCCGCTTCTGCCAGGCCTTCATGAAGGAGCTTTCCCGCCACATCGGTGCCGACACTGATGTGCCCGCCGGTGATATCGGTGTCGGTGGCCGAGAGGTCGGTTACCTCTTCGGTGCCTACCGCACCATCCGCAACCGCTGGGAGGGTATCCTCACCGGCAAGGGCCTCGCCTGGGGTGGTTCTCTGATCCGACCCGAGGCCACCGGTTACGGTCTCGTCTACTACGTCAGCCACATGCTCGAGCACGCTGGCAAGGGCAACTGGGAGGGCAAGCGCGTTGCCATCTCCGGTTCCGGCAACGTCGCTCAGTACGCTGCCCTCAAGGTCATTGAGCTCGGCGGTACCGTCGTCTCTCTGTCCGACTCCAAGGGAGCTCTCATCGCTGGCGAGGGATCTTCCTTCACCCCCGAGGACGTGCACAACATTGCCGCCCTGAAGCTCAAGCGCCAGGCTCTGACCACGTTTGAGCACGAGGGCCGCTTCACCTACCTCGAGGGTGCCCGCCCCTGGGTTAACGTCGGCAAGGTCGACGTCGCTCTTCCCTGCGCTACCCAGAACGAGGTCAGCAAGGAGGAGGCCGAGGGTCTCATCGCCGCCGGTGCCTACATCGTGGCTGAGGGTTCCAACATGGGCTGCACGCAGGCCGCCATCGACGTCTTCGAGGCCAACCGAAAGGAGAAGGCCGGCGAGGCTCTGTGGTACGCTCCCGGCAAGGCCTCCAACTGCGGTGGTGTCGCCGTGTCCGGCCTCGAGATGGCCCAGAACAGCGCCCGTCTCCAGTGGACCGAGGAGGAGGTCGACAACAAGCTCAAGGACATCATGAAGAACGCCTACCTCAACGGTCTCACGACGGCTCAGAAGTACGTCGAGGCTGCCGAGGGCGAGCTTCCCAGCCTGGTCGCCGGCAGCAACATTGCCGGATTCATCAAGGTGGCCGAGGCCATGCACGACCAGGGTGACTGGTGGGAGGACAACTAAATTGTCGCGGCCGAAGAAGTGAGAGGGGAAGAAGAGGCCAGAAAGGGAACGCAGACGTATACCCCCTCCCGATGAGCCGGCCTCAAACAACCCAAACTGCACGAGGTTCCTCCATGGTTCTCTGGCTCTCCTCCTCGGTTTGGAGAGATTCTTAAGCTACTGCCTAGCTTCCTTTTCGACACGATGCATTCTGCGTAGGGCGTTTGTGGCTTTCGCGATAGACTTGAATGATGGTTGTTTAATCAGTTTAGCCTTTTTGAGTATCCTAGGTAGTACAGAAATGAGTAACGTACACTTTTGTTAAAACATGATGTTTCGGTGCTCGCGTGGCGATTTGAGGCTGAGCGGCTTCGCACAAGCCTTTGACTGTCATCTCGATGGCACGATTCTCTCGTGATCTGATCTCAGACTGCCTCAGCCTGTCCCCCCCTTACCGTGATGATATAGATGCGTCGGTAAGATGAGCGGTGAAGTGGCTGATTTGTACGTAAGACGAGTCTCGGTGTGTTGTGCATAGACACGGTGGTGATGATGACCCCTGCTGATTCTCTGCTGATACCGTCGGGTATCTTCATGACGGAGGCCCAATGCAGCTCACCGTCTTTGATATAGATATATATCAGATCATGTCGTAAACCCCCCCGTCTTCACCGTCTATTTCCATTCCGAGGTGTCGGGTTTCAATTATAGCGGTCTTTGGTGGGTTTGAAAGGATCCCTTCCCCCCTCCACTCCCCGCATTAGCCAGGACAACCAGACCCCCGGGCATTCTCCCGGAACCTGGTCCCCGGCCCCGCTGGGTAGGGGAAACGGGCTTTCAAGCGGCTGCGGCCGAGGTTCCTTGATGACGTATTTTTGGCGACCTCGGTTCGTTTTTTGGTGATGGCTTCGCGGGGAGTCGGGTATGATGTTCCTGCGTTAGCAATGGGATGGTACATGAAGGGACTTGTTTCCTTGATTGATTGAGTGCGTTGAGAATACATACTAACACACGTTTTCAATCATCATGGCTGGTCCCCCACCCCTGCACGGCATCAAAGTCATCGAGTTTGCCGGCCTCGCACCAGGTCCGTCCATCTTCCTTCTCACACACCCCTTCTCTCATCTCCGTTTCTGACAACCCGTAGGCCCCTTCGCCGGCATGCTCCTCGCCGACGCCGGCGCCTCCATCCTCCGCATCGACCGCGCCGTCCCCTCCTCCCACACCCTCAGCACCACCGCCGCCCTCCCGACCCCAGACATGCTCGCGCGCCACAAGTCCTCCATCGCCGTAAACCTCAAAGACCCGCGCGGAACCGCCCTGGTGCGTCACCTGGCCGCCGCAGCAGACGTGCTCATCGATCCGTTCCGCCCGGGCGTGCTCGAGCGTCTGGGTCTCGGCCCGGAGGACCTGTGCGCGGAGAACCCGAGGCTGATATACGCGCGCATGACGGGGTTTCGGCGCGACGGGCGGTACAGGGACATGGCGGGGCACGATATCAATTACCTGGCTGTGTCGGGTGCTTTGTCCCTGATGGGGCGCAAGGGGGAGAAGCCGCATCCGCCGTGGAACATCCTCGCCGACTTTGCTGGCGGCGGCGCCATGTTATTCCAAGGAGTGCTGCTCGCCGTGGTGGCCAGGGCTACCTCTGGAAAAGGCCAAGTCGTCGAGGCGAACATGGTCGACGGCGCAAACTACCTCGCTACCTTCCCAAGAGTAGCGCTCAAGACGTCCCTGGGGGATAAGCCGCGGGGGGAGAACCTGCTGGACGGCGGGTGTCCGTGGTACGACACGTACGAGACGTCTGACGGGGGATACATGGCCGTCGGGGCTTTGGAGCCGCAGTTCTTCGCGGCGTTGATTCGCGGGCTGGGTCTCGCGGGACGAGGATGGGAGGAAGCGCGGGGCGACGAGGCGCGATGGGGGGAACTCAGGGGGGAGTTGACGAGGGTGTTTGCGGGCCGGACGCGCGCGGAGTGGGAGGGGGTGTTTGACGGGACGGATGCGTGTTGCACGCCTGTGCTTACCTACGCGGAACTAGAGACCGGTAGCCAGGCAGCTACAGCAGGAGGAGGAGGAGGGAAGAAGCGAGAAGGCGACCAGCGGCCGGCGGTGACGCTCCGGGAGACGCCGTGCCTGGCGGTGCGGAGGGGAGCCGGGATGCAGGACGCGGGGCGGTTCGGGCAAGGCGGGGGAGTCGACGGGGATGGGTACGAGGGCAGCGTGTTGGCTCCCGGGGCGGGCGGGGAGGGCGTTTTGGGGGATTGGGTTGGGTGGGAGAGGGGGAGGGAGTATGAGGTCAAGGGGGGAGGGTTGGTGTTGAAGGGGGTGGAAGGGAGTAAGTTGTGAGGAAGTAAAATTAACGTGGCAATCATGGGAAGTTTTCAAGTACGGCAATAACTGAACGATCGTTTAATAAATCATCCGGTGAGATGGCCGAGTTGGTTATGGCGTCAGGTTAAGGTTTACCTTAACACCTATAATTCCTGATGGAGCAATCCTCCTGGGTTCGAGTCCCAGTCTCATCATTTTTTCTTGCTGTTGCTTTTTGCTTCATGTTTCTTTTTCTTACTTCATAATCACACCTACTGCATGGGAAAGTAGACATCAGTAAATCCCAAGCCCAACGATAAAAGTAAAGACTGTATCCGTGGAGCTGAGCTTTTGTCTATATCAAACGCTATCCTTCTATATCTAGTTATATCCCGTCATCCCATCATTTTCCAAATCGCTATAGCACACCCACTCACGCTTATAGACGCTGTTGGTCTCCTACAGAGGTGGCAGCTCCTCTCGACAATTGGGACACTGCAGTCGATACCTCATCCATCCCTCCAAGCACGCACTGTGGAATATGTGACGGCAAGGCGTCACCATGTACAACCGTCGAGCAAACACCCCCGCCACCGTCGCATCTTCCTCCCCGGCCGCCAGCACGGGTACCTCGAGCATCTCGCGGCAGATGGCGCAGTCGATGGTGCGAGTAGAACTGCGCTTCTTGGTACGGTCGTCGTCGGCAGCCGCCCCCAACCCGTCCTCCGCCACCAGTCCGATCGGCAACCCGCCCGTCTCGACGCTGTCCTCGCGGAGAACCGGGTGGTAATCCCACGCCTCGGGCGTCCAGCCCGGCGGTATGCCCACTCGGGGTCCGACCACGTCTTGAACCGCAAGCGCAAACAGCTGGAACCACACCCAGCCGCACAAGACGACAAAGGATCGGAAGTCGGTCTGCGCGTACAGGAAGTTGTCCTCGTGTATCCAAAAGTAGGCCACCGGAAGCAGGCGCAGGATCGACTGCCCGACCACAAACGGCCACGTCAAGGCCTTGCGACAGTTGCGCATGGCGTTGCGATGGATTTGGGGCACCCACAGGGATAGATAAAAGAAGGCGCACGCGTTGAGGAAGAGGCATCGAAGACTTGGGTACCACGTGGTTGACGAAATGGCCAGGAAGACGATACAGAGCGTCGACAATATTAAACGCCCCAGAATCGTCTGGAATGACTGAGGCTCCGCCGCAACCGGACGCTGTGTTTCTGTGGCATTGGCAGTGACACCGGCAACTTGGGCAATCTCAGCATCGACATCCTGATCCGAGGGAACAATGACAGGCTGCTCTATCCGCCTGCTCGGCTGTCTCGCAGTCACGGGTGCCGGAAGCAGAGGCCCAGCAGGATCGGGCGTTATTACTCCCGAAGATGCACTGCTGTTGGAGGCCGTGTTGGGCGCCCCCGGAGACGAATCGCGCTCACGACGCGGGCGCGTCTCCGGGAGTTGCACTTCCCATATCTTAGCCAAGAAGCTGCCCCCAATAACCGTCGAGAGGCAGGCCGAGAACAGAAGCGCGAGCGTCGGCAAGAAGGTGGCTCCTGCTGACGACACCCAGGTTGCCGCAGCCGTACACAAAACTCCATCGACCATGACCATCATGGCAATCGTCCAGAAGTTGACGCGACCCAAGGTAGACGGAGTGCACGACTCCTTCATCTGATTCTTAAGCAGGTTGACCTGCGCAAAAGCGATCAAGGCGTAGACAATGATCCATGCCTTGACTTCGTACAGGAGCGCCTCGGCCTTCATCCCCATAAGATGGTGAGCCTCGCCAGGTGGGAAATCTGGAGGACCCTTGGACTCGAGGAAGAAGCCGCAGTCGGGCGAATATATGACGACCGACATCTGCAGCTTCGGCACCTTGGGAATAGGGGCACCTTGTGGCCGTCGCAACTCGGATTCGATGGCGTCCAGCACGGCGTCTCTCATCTCTCTCGTCACGTCGTCTCCGTCGAACCCGGATATCTGCCGCGCCGGGGGATATATCTGAGCAAACATGATATACTCGCAGTGCGGCGACGGACTCGTGGTATAGATGGGGTTCTCCAGGTCCGAGGTCCACGGCACCGTCTGGTCGACGAAGCGGGCTTCCTCTTTCCTGGCGATGGTGCGAGCTATCGACTGGTTGAGGAGCCACTGGCTCGAAGAAAAGAACTCTTCGCTCGGCACCAGATGCGGTAGTCCAAAGATGCCTTCAAACTTCTCGCTCGTCGTCGTCATGAGTATTGCTCCGGCCCATGGCCAATGGACGCCCCAAAGCCGCATGTCCCAATTGTGACCCGTGCCGTCGTTGTCTTCAATGGTCGCGGTGCCCTTAACACCGCGTATTGAACGCCGGGAGGCCCTTAAGCCGCCTTCCGTCGGCGGCCCAAACTCGGCCATGGTCCTGTTCGACTCGATCCGTAGCATCATCCTCCCGGAGCTTCCGGTAATGTTTCGTGCCCACGATGCCTTGTCGCCGATCCACTCCATCTCAGGCACGCTGTGGGTGAGATTGTAGCTGTCGTAGCCCCTAGGCACCGACCCGTTTCGTCGAACCCATTCGCCGTGGACAGTCCCAGATGCGTTCATCCAAACCGCCTCTCCTCCAATGTCCCATTCCTCCCGCCCCGGCGGCGTGGGTATGGCATATCGACTGAGCTCGTGGCTTCTTTCTCGGAACCGCGGCAGGCCCTCCCACGCAAATTTGTCATCTTCTCGGAATCCAGTGAGGTTTAGGTATCGGGGCTGCTGGGTCTTGGTATCGTTGAGGGTTCGCGGCGCAAAGTCGCCCCAGGAGCTGGTGTTCAGGACGTCGAGACGGTGGCGAAACAGGGAGAGTCTTTGCGAGGCCAGGTCGGAAAGCGTCAGAGACCCGCTCATAACATCGGGCTCGGGAAGGATGATCCAGATGACGAGAAAGGTAAATGCCACGTAGGCGAAGGGGGTTTGCGAGGATCGCATGCTAGGCGACGAGGAGGCTACCGCAGCAACATCCTAAGTCAGCTAGAGGAGAGGGGCATAGGCGGCGACGGCGGTCAAGCTCGCGGGCATTCGTGTGAGATTTCCACCGTTGAATTGATTAGGGATATTTTCGCTTGGGCGGGAGAGGATGAAGCTGCAGCAAAAAGTTGCTTGGTTGATGTGAGGTTCTCATCAGGCAAGGATCCCAAGGGTCCCGGATACGGCAGGTACGTACTTAGGCAGGTATCATGACGGAATGTGGCGGCAACTGCCAGCAGTGGGGTTCAACCTCGTAATGCGGAGACGCAGAAACGCCGCATGCAAAACCGTACAGTACGAATATCTGGCCCAGCCAAGCAACTGTCAGACTAACACCGCGCAGACACCTCACGCAAACGCGCCCCAAGACAAGTCGGCCATCATATTGAATCGTTTTCATCTTTGATTCTCTCTTCCGTGTCTTCTGCTGAACTTTCACCCGTGTTCTGCGAATTTTACCGACAAACCACCCAGACACCTGTCGCAGCCTCATCTTCAAGCCCCCCCCGCCTTCCCTTTCAAAGCTTCAGGCTTCAGCGGTCAACATGGCCGGCAACAACCCCGATGCTCCTGTTAACAAGCTCAACAAGCCAGAAAACGTGCGTATATTAAACCTACTCGACGCGAACTCTGTTCAAATGCGCCATGCCTTCGTCGCAGAGACGTCCAGCGCTGACTCCATCTACTACCTAGACTCACGAGGACGGCCGGGCTGACGTCTCGGCCGCTGTGGAAGAGCTCTTGAACTCTCTGTCTAACAAATTTGCCGGCGTTTCGTCGGAGATTTTTGCCAAGAGTGAGTCCTCGACGCGATTGGGTTATCAACATAGCTGACACGAGACAGTGGATGAAATGTCCAGACGCCTAGACAATCTGGAGGCTGCTCTACAAGAGAGCAAGGGCAAAGAGGGCGGGCCGTCCAAGTAACTCTAATGTTCACAACGATCGCTGTATCATGGTATAACAAGGCGTTAAGGGTTATTTCAGGACAGATGACTATCTAGAGAATAGGCTTGGCTCAGTCGAGCCACGGCAAAGTTAAACCCAGAGGTCAACTTGCACTCAACCAATATCGATTCCCATTTCTACATCCTGTTCCTTCTTTGAGTCATACATACATGTGCTTTAATCATCATTTACAGTTCATCCTTGACATCGGCCTTCTCCCTGACAAAAGTGCGGAGAACGTTGGTCTTGGCCTTGAGCTGGTCGACCTTGCTGGGAGCAAGACCACCCTTGGCCAGGAGGCCCTCGAGGCGCGCAAGCTCCTTGGTGACGTAGCCGTCGATGCGGTTAAGCTTGTCAAAGACGCGGACGTAGTAGTCGGCGTGCTTCTTCTGAGCAGCGTCCGTGATGGTCGCGGCCTCCTGCTGGACCTCCTTGGCCACCTTGGCGAGCTCCTCGCCGTTGACGTACTTGGCAACGAGAGGGGCAAGCTGCTCGACGGTGCCAGCAATGTCGTCCAGCCCGCCGCCGGCGACACGGTGGGTTCCGGCCTTCTCGTTGATAAACTTGACGAGAGACTCCTCGGCTCGGCCGCCCTGGTAGTCTTGGGGCTCCTTGCTGCCGGCAGGCCAGAACTTGATGGTGGGGTAGCCGGTGACACCCAGAGACCTGGCCCAATCCTTGTTCTGGGGCGAGTCGGCGTCGACCTTGGCAATGAGAACGTTCTCTTCACTGACGAAGTCGGTCGCGAGGGTCTCCCAGACGGGAGCGAGAGTCTTGCAGTCTGAAATCGGCTCCTGTTAGTCGAGTCCTTGTGCAACATATGACGGTATCATGGGTACTTACGGCCGCACCAAGGGGCGGTGAAGGCAACCAGGACGTCCTTAGTACCACCAACAGCCGCGTTGAGGGCTTGCTCGTTCAGGTAGACAACCTCGCTAGGCATCTCCTGCTTCTTCTTGGGTCGGACGCCAGTCTTCTCGGCAATGAACTCAGTCAAGGCCTCGAAATCGCGACCCGACTTGTAATCTGTGGGCTTGTTGCTCTTTCCGTCGAACCACTTGAGTGTAGGGAATCCCTGGACACCGAATCGCTTGCCCAGTTCCCGGTGGGCGTCAGCGTCGACCTTTGCGATCTGCACCTTGTCCTTGCCATGCTCGAGGGCAAAGGCAACCTCCTCGTACACGGGGGCGAGGGTCTTGCAGTGGCCGCACCAGGGGGCGTAGAACTCGACGAGCGTGGGTTTTCCGGATTGGAGGACGATCTTGTCGAAGTTTTTGGGAATGAGGTCGATGACGGCCGATTTGGCGGCTGCCGTGGCTGCCAGGGCGGCGAGCACAAAGCTCTTGATGACAACCATTGTAGCGGTTGGGTTTCCAAGAAGCGTGATTTGAAGTAGTATATGGGCGATGCAACTGGGAACAAGTTTAGAATTTCAATCAGACACAAAAAGATAGGGAAAATGGTAACAACCTTTTAAATGTTGCGTTGGCTTGGAAATCAACTCCAAGATGCCACTTTGCAAGGAGCTTGGTCCTGCTCCGAAACGGGAAGTGGTGGTGATGTAAGCTCAAGCCACAGCTTGATCCGGGGAGGGGTCTGTGGCTGGGGCGCGGAGCCTCATTTCCGACCTCGAGGGATAAGATAAGGTCGCACAGTGATCATCACGTGCCGTCCGGCCCTCACGGACCACCCCACAGAAATGCTTCGCCTGGGGCTGTCAACCCTCCAATCGGTAGGCGCTTCGACGAATTCACACAAAATTTCACGCCCACTACCCAACCCTTCGCGAATATCACCCATCCGCAACCTTCCCAGCTTTCGGCATCCAACACCGCAATCATGTCTCACGAAAGCGTCTGGAACTCGCGTCCCCGAAACTACGGCAAGGGCTCTCGCAGCTGGTACGATATCTCCTCCTCCCGCAGCTGTCCCGGCTCGCCTCGCCCTCCGCCTCGAAAAGGATAAAAATGTTCGAAAATTGTAGCTGACATGGATTCACCCTTCTAGCCGCGTCTGCAAGCACAAGGCCGGTCTGATCCGCAAGTACGAGCTCAACCTGTGCCGTCAGTGCTTCCGTGAGAAGGCCAAGGACATTGGCTTCAACAAGGTGAGTCGACGCGACCGAACAACCAACCGCGAAACCGACCCTCGACGGCGGGAACGAACATGGCGAGGGACAAGGGCTGACTGTCTTGCGTTTGCGTCTCCAGTACCGATAAACGATGTCGTAACGAAAATTCTCGGATGGGGCTGGAGGCAAGTAGGGGACGGAACTCTTGAAGGAAAGGGCCTCGCGAAAAGCATATCGGAAGGCGGCCGCTTGGAACCGGAGTTTTATGGCTTGCTTGGGTCTACGGAGGCTCGTACGTCTAACGAACTTGATCCGAATAGACGAATACCACTGCATTGGACCTCCCAAACGTGCCCTTCCACTCGTCTCGATTGCCCCGTGTCCAGGTGTTACGGATACGCGACCTTGGTTCAAGTACATACTAGACGGGACCAGGGATTGGTCATGATCCGGCAGCTGTCAATGTCTTCTATTAATGAGCATCAAATACCAATGGTTGCGTATCCATTTTATTGTGGTCGGTGTACCAGAGAAACCATGTAGTCGAAACTTGGCAACGAATTCATTGATACTCTATGGCCCCCATACGACACGATGAATGATGAGATGTTCAAATGGTAGTTTTACAAGTTTGATTACTGCCTCCCCTACTTTGTCTAATTTACAATCGTCAAGACAGCAGAGAGAAGCAGAGCGGAGATGTTTGAACCCCCCAGCCATAGATATACAAGAGCTTCCGGGCTCAGATGGGAGAATTGGCCCATAAGACATCAGCGCCAATAATTCGTACAGCACCCCCTAGATGTCCTTTTAATCATCCCAAAACCCATTTCGTTCGTCATCCAGTTGCAGGTTCGTTCCGGCAACGAGAGTCGTTCATTCAGTTGCTTATTTGATGATGCGGGTGCAGAGACCAGTGGCCACGGTGCGACCACCCTCACGAATGTTGAATCGCTGACCAACCTCAATGGCGTTGGGGTGGGTCATGGTAACAACCATCTCGACGTTGTCACCGGGCATGACCATCTTGCTGGTGGCATCGGGAGTTCCCTCGGGGAAGGTCAGGTCGATGGACTCGTCGGCAGTACGGAGGTACAGCTGAGGTCGGTAGTGCTCCAAGAAGCCGGTGTGTCGGCCACCCTCCTCCTTGGTCAGGACGTAGAGGGAAGCAAGGAACTGAGTGTGGGAGTTGACCGAGCCAGGCTTGCAGACAACCATGCCACGGCGAACATCCTCACGGCGAACACCGCGGATGAGGAGACCAGAGTTGTCGCCGGCCTGCGACTGCTCGCAGGACTTCTTGAACGTCTCAATGTCGGTGACCTTGGTCTTGATAACCTCGTTACCCTTACCGACCAGCTCAATTTCCTCATCACGCTTCAGGGTACCACGCTCGACACGGCCGGAGACGACGGTACCACGGCCAGCAATGGAGAAGACATCCTCAACGGACATGAGGAAAGGCTTGTCCATGTCACGCTCGGGCGTAGGGATCCACTCGTCGACAGCCTTGAGGAGCTCGTCAATTCGCTCGTTGCCAATCTCAGGTCGCTGGTTGTTGAGGGCCATCAGGGCAGAGCCCATGATGACGGGGGTCTCGTCACCCTCGAAGCCGTAGGTGGAGAGAAGCTCACGCATCTCCATCTCGACGAGCTCAAGCATCTCGGGGTCGTCAATGGCATCGACCTTGTTGACGAAGACGACAATCTTCTGGACACCGACCTGACGGGCAAGCAGCAAGTGCTCTCGAGTCTGGGGCATCTGACCATCCGAGGCGGCAACGACAATGATAGCGCCATCCATGTTGGCAGCACCGGTAATCATGTTCTTGATGTAATCGGCGTGGCCGGGGCAGTCGACGTGTGAGTAGTGGCGGTTCTCGGTCGAGTACTCGATGTGGGCGGTGGAAATGGTGATACCACGCTTGCGCTCCTCGGGAGCCTTGTCGATTGAGCCATAGTCGAGGAAGTTGGCGAAGCCCTTCTCGGCCTGACGCTTGGTGATGGCGGCGGAAAGGGTGGTCTAAGAGCGAGAAAAGTCAGTTGAGCGGATTCTCTCGAATTCAATTGTGGACAATGGGACGCACCTTGCCGTGATCGACGTGGCCAATGGTACCAATGTTAACGTGAGGCTTGGATCGCTCAAAGACGGCATATGTGCGGTAGAGGTTGAGCATGCCCGAGGCGTTCTGCTTCTTCAGGGCCGACTGGAGAGGGTTAACTCGGGCAGAGTTGAGGCCCTGGCGCGCGGTGCGCAGGAATGGCGCCACGGAGCGGAATGCGGTCGACATGATGAAAATGGAAGGGTATACAAGTACAGCAGGAAATGATGAGAAATGGATTGAGGGGAGAAGGACAAGGGATGGCGAGCCCGGGCAATCCTAAACACACGCTGTTGCTGTGCTGATATGATGCTTGGAAATTTTTGAGCTTGCTGGACCTCTGGAGTGAGGAAGTCGTCTGGCCGAACTGTGTGGGTCTGCCGGGTCGTCGTCGGAATTGGTGCGTCCACTCAGCGTTCGTTTGATTGCTTGGGGCTGTAGAATCACGTGATACCGCGACGAATTGACTTGCATTTGAAGGGGCCTTTTATGGCCAACGTTGATGCATCGCTTGAGACCTATCAAGCCTAGGCAGTTTTCCGTCCTTGAACATAGCTCACAGGAAGCGGAAATGGTGAGGGGTTCTTAGTCGGCTCACCATCCTTCAAGCTCGACTCATTGCCTCAGATTCAGCATTACTTAGCTACAGAAAGACCAATTACCTGGGTCAATGTCACAAGAGATTGGTATTTGGCTTCAACTAATTGATATACTTGAGTAAGTAATTAACTCCAGTTGAAGTAGAAATATAACACCTATAAACCCATGGAGCCAATGAAGAAGCCAAGATTCAGTTCGTACCGCGTGCATTCACCTGCGTGCAATTTATGCGCCGAGACCAACCGTTAAAACAGTCGCAATTCATCATGAGTGTACCGAATTATAACTCGTCAAGATATGGCCAATGGTGATAAGATGAGAGGCGGCAATGAGTGATTAAAAGTTTAATAACTTTTGTTTCTTCATTGCCACCAGACCCTTTTCCGCGTAGAAAAGCCGGGACCATCGGAGAAATCCACCCGCCTCCATCAGGACAGCAGCCGCGCTATAAAAACTTCTGGTCCAACATCATCTCTCGCGACTCGAGTCTCAACACCAGCCATATCCCGTCAATCTACTTGTCAAAGTGATCCAGCACCCTCTACTCACTTCTGCTGCCTTTCTCCTGCGTGTCAGCACTCCGCCTCCCACCATCACCCGCCACAATCGCAAGCCAGTTGCCACGCTCAACCCAGCCAGGCGCAGCGTCACTGGTCTCTGTTGCAAGTCAGCCGCGCCAGGACTTGGATTTTTTTAATCAACCTTCTTCTTTTCACCATTCACCTCATTTGTCTGACTCAGACCCGTCGCCATGGATCCCGAGACCCAGCAGCAGCCGCTCGACGATGAGCAGGTCGAGCTCAACGCCGTCGGCAAGTTTATGGCTCAGTTCCTCCAATACGGTGCCAACGCCACCAACAACCTCTCATCGACCTTTTCTTCCATGGACACCAAAAACTGGCTGCGCCTAGTCATGATCGTGGGTGGCTACATGCTGCTGCGGCCCTACTTGTTGAAACTCTCCACAAAGGTCGCCATGAAGAAGATGGAGGAGCAGGAGCAGAAGGACAAGGCCGCCGCCAAGGCACAAATTTCGCCCAACGAGCTCCGTGGCATCTATGAGGACGAGCCCGAAATTGATACCGAAGGCGATGGCACGGGTGCGGATTGGGGTCAGAAAGCCCGAGTGAGGCAGCGGGTGATGTTGAAGCAGATGATCGAGGCAGAGGAGCAGCGGAGATTGGATGAGGAATCCGACAAGGAGCTGGAAGACTTGCTGGAGGATTGATGGGTTGGATACCAAAGTCATGTATGGCTCGGAGACGTGCCGTTCTGGATGCATATGAGATTAATGAAGTGGTAGCTCGTGGCGTCAGGGTCTCTTGAAATGAAACATATCTATGTATCCGATTACCGACCCATACATTGATGCGATTGCGCGCGCTGGATGAACACAAAATGATTCATCTCCGGCCTCATTACGTCGTGATCAACTACTCTATAAGGCGGTGAAGCTTGTCTCGAGCACAACGAAGTGCACAAGTTAACTCACATTTCCTCTGGTCTAGTGATGCGCTCAAATGGTGCCCAACTACCACGGCGATCTCGAAGTCTGTTGAACCTTCTAGTGCAAGAGATGCGGGCTTAGCATTGCACAACAGGGTCAAGGTGCATTGGGTGCATGCCACCGGAAACTCGACGGGATGCCGATGCTTGGCACAAAGCCCCTCGATAACAGAAGTCTTTTCCTTTTCATGATTATGAGTCCTCACTTTTGCTGTTGTTGAGCCAATGGAAAACGGCTGGAACGTGGTTTACGGTGAGGCCGTCGATCAGAATCCGGTTTAGATTGCTGGAACACGCGGTCAAGCCCGTATTTGTCTCTGACCGTGACAAGACGGCAGCAGTAACCGGTTTGGCTGCAAGCTTGGCCTCCGGGTGGTTGCATCATTCGCTGGGCAACTCGGTGGGTACGTGGGACAAGAGATGAAGCCGCGAGCCAAGTCGGGTCGTTGGGCGAAGGCCAGGCTCATCTGGCACCGTCACACGGCTTCGGGGTCACCCTGCTTGCTGTGCGACTGTGCGGGAAGCGTCTATGGGATTCGAGCAGCTGACGGACCGTTCGTATTGTTGCCACTGGAGGTCACGACGATGACGGCACAGCCCTGGTGGTGAGCATTGAAGGGCCGGGTCGTTACAAGCAATAGGTAGATTCCCCTGAGCATAATGGCATTGTATCCGTTTAGTGAGACAGTAGTCGACACTTCACCGACAGAAATGATGCGTTTGCTGGTTCTCGCTGCATTGAAAAGGCACCCGGCCCAACGAAGGACCCGATTCCTTCGACGCAAGGCCACCGTAATAAGGAAGGAAGGCACTCACAGGGAGCGCGGTTGCCGTGGAGTCACACTCGACAAGGGTGAAGCCAGCTAAGCCTGACGTAGAGAGGGGCAACCTGGCGGGGCGATTGGCGGAAGGAGGGGGAGTTTCGTGTCGACCTGAGCTGCCTGTTGAAGAAGTTGCGATGGAGGTTGAGTGAGGATGGAAGGAAGGAACACATGGATGAAATAAAACAACCAAACAAGCGGCTGAACCTATGGCTCGATGGTGAGCTTATCTTCATCATCGCCATCTCCCTTCAACCGCAAACCCACAAGAGGTGCTCACACTCCAGGGTAAACAATTCGCTCCGCCTGCATTGATCTAGTTCTCAAGATACCCCGGTTGGCGTCACACTGGAATACCTGGCGTGCAGGCGTCCTGCCCACTACAGCTTAGGACCTCCCGGCCCTGTTATTCGTACACTGGAACTTGGGCACTTAACTTGGTCCGGTGTCATTCTCCGCTGCTTTTAACCTCCGCGCCTCAGGCTGAAGCACCCGAACTTGTTTGCCTTCCAACTTTCCATTCCACGTTGCATCTTTCCTCCACACATCATTTCTGTTTGTTTCCTCGACGGTTTTCACGGCTGCGCTCGATATCGACGACAAGTGCCGACCCCGGATTGCTTCTTTTTCCTACTCGAGGCGAGTCTATCGTCGACAACTTCCGTTGCCGCCATTTTCATCCCGACCGTCGTCGCCGGCTTTCGCGCCCGATCAACTCTCCGGCACCCAATCCCGGGAATCGCCCGCGGCAACCACAAGTCACCTTTGCTTGTCGCAACTCCAGGTGTCATTTCTAAATATAATGCTTTGACCCCTCGGCGATTGGACAAGTGAAAACGCAAGATGGGGGAGTCACTGGATATACAGAATCTGCTTCAGCAGGGCTACTTCTCCACATCCCGAGGCAGAAGCCCGAGAGAGTATTGCTCCCCTCGACTCTTCACCAAAACCCTTTCTGACTGGTTAATCTCAGACCAACATCGCAATATGGATCGAGCCAATATGCACTACCACCGCCGCCATACGAATCATCGGCATCTCGCTACCAGCTAGTACCGCGCCGAGCACGGTATCAACCTCCACCTCCGAGCGTCGAAGATGAGGAGGTATCGTTGAAGCGAGAATATAGAGGAGACCGATCTCCAAAGGCCTCAGACGATGAGACCCCCTCGAGGGGCGAGGTTGAACAATACCCCATCATCATGGAAGTTCACGAACACAATCCCGAGCGTCGCTTCGTCATCTTGACCGAACCGCAGAGTTCCTCCGAAAGCGAGCCGGAGAGGAAACCTGAACGCAAGCCACCGCGCGATGAGAAACGGGACCGTGACGACAAGCGAGATCGTGACGAGAAGCGCGACCGCGAGGAGAAACGGGAGCGTGAGGAGAAGCGAGAGCGCGAGGAGAAACGGGAGCGCGAGGAGAGACGAGAGCGCGAGGAGCGGCGAGAACGTGAAGAGAGACGTGAACGTGAAGAGAGACGAGAGCGCGAGGAGAGACGAGTCGAACCGAGCACCTACGAAACCAGCTCTCACCGGCGATACGAGTCCGGCTCCAAGCTCGACACAACCTTGAAGCCAGGTCCAAGTTCAAACGCTGGCTCGGATGGCGACAGGCCTCGCTTGGAAAAGCGCAGGAGCAGGCAAGAACTGCCAAAGTTGGAAACAGAGTTCAAAGAGGAGCGATTGCCGGAAAAGTATCGAAACTACCCGCCCGCGAGCAACAGTCGAGCCGACAACCCTCCTCCTCCGCCCCGGCCAAACCAAGATCCTTCTCTACAACCCGATGTCGTCAAGTACAGTTCAACTGGGCGAGAAAAGGCCTACCACACCTATAGCCAGTCGCAGGGTGGCAGCCGGCGGTCCCCAACACAGCGGTCATACCCGACCCAGCCAGATGACCGACGATTCGACGAAAGCAACGCTCGCCCATCATCAGCGGCTCCCGTCGCTAAGCGTGTTCCCGCCAATCTTGATACTGGACCGATCCGCGCATCTTCAAACGATAGGATAGGTGATCCTCGCTACCGACCCGACTATGCGCCGCCAAAACCTCCTCGAAGAGAAAGGTCACCGGAACGCGATGATCCTTCGAGGCTCTCAAAGTATTCATCTCGAGAAGCGGAGAGCCGCCCGGTCGATGAACATCCCAAGGGGCCAAGACAACTCCAGCAACGGCAGAAGAAGTCGGTAGTTGTCCAAGACGGCCGCGATACTCCGCCCCTCGAGAAAACCGAAGCCCCGAGCGGCCCTCGCCTCAGACCCAGGGGACCGACCATGCCTGTGCCAGCCCCGTCCTCCGCGTTCTCAGATGACGTCCCCCCTCCCCCTCCCCCACGAGGTTCGTCAACCTTTCCAACCTATACGGAAGAGAAACCGCCTGCTCCCCCGGAACGGCCGTCAAAATCGCAACTTCCTTATCCCGTGGACGACGATCACCTCGTTGATCCATTTGACATGAGGCGGAAGGAATGGTCGGGGAGATCGGCGTACGGCGAGGAACCTTCCATCTCCATGCCTGCAATCCCATTGCCAATTCCCATCGGCCCAGAGACTCCACTCGAGGCAAGGCCAACAAGTATACCGCCACCAACTATACGAGTGGCTGCTGGCTCTCAAGTTCCTGCTGGGTCGCAATGGCAGCCTCCATTCAACCCCGAGAGGGACGCTCCTCGTCTGGAGAGACCTGTCAGCGCCGCCCCTGTTGCCCCCCAGGTTCCTGCCGTGTCGCAATCCTGGCAGCCACCGTCATTCAACCCTGAGAGAGACGATAGCCGTCTCGAGAGGCCCGTGGGCGCAGTTCGGCGACACTCGGAGAACAATGGAGTGTCTGGGGTACCTCGTTTCCCGGAATGCCGTCGCAAGAAGCCTGTTGCAGGCATGGTGGACTGGTTGACGATATCCCGAACCGACTTCAACATTTGCCCCGAGTGCTACCAAATGGTGTTTGCCAATACGGAATTTCGAACCTTCTTCCAGCCCATGCTACGGCCATCGGATAGGCCCATCGCTTGCGATTTTGGGGACTCGGCCTGGTATCGCATTGCTTGGTTGCTAACGTTGAAGAGGAACTTGCCGGATCTGGGGCTGTTCCACGACGTTGATCGTGCCATCACTGCGACACAGAATATGCCTTGTCCTCGAGACAGGGTAACGTTGCGAAATTGGCTCACAATCTGGGACCCGTACGCGCGACGCTCAGTCTACGATTTCACTGTTTGTCTTCAATGCGCCAAAATCATACAGGCGCTGCTTCCGAACCTATCCGACATTTTTGTTCCCTTGGATCCTCGGTCGGAACCCTCGAGGGGAACTTGTTCCATGCGATTCAAGGAGGGCCGAAGTCGTTTCGTCATGTATTTCGACGTCATGGAGGTGACGTCTGATGTTGCTCGCCAGGAGCACGAGGAGCCAGACATTCATATGCTCGCAAAGGAACTCGAAAAGATGGCATCAGTCAGCGAATGTCACGAGGACAAACCCATTGTACGCGGGTTCTGGCACACTTTGCAGTTCCTGCCGCAGTTCACCGTCTGCGGTGACTGCTTCGAGGAGGTGGTTCGTCCTCGTCTGGACGAAAACAATGTCATCGCAAACAACTTTCACAAGAAGCCGGAGAGAGTATCCGAGGCGACCTGTCAACTATACTCACCTCGAATGAGGGACGTGTTCCAAAAGGCATGCCGGGCCAACGATCCCAAGTATCTGGAGGACAAGGTGAATCAGAGGATCGATGTTGAGATCGAGATTCAGAACAAGCTGAAGAAGCTTGAAAGATCCGATCATGACGATGAATGGGTTGAGAAGCAAGTTGATGGCTTGATTCAAGAGTGGAAGAGGTGGGAGTAAACGAACACACGGGTTTTGGATATCGAAAATTAGAGGATTGGGAGGTGTTTGTGTGCAAACACCAAGGACATCCAGGTTTGGGGTAATGAGCTATGCGTCGAGAATGAGAGTTTACGATATTATCATAATCTGGTTTAAGGGCCTCGGTGAGATGCCTGGAGCATCAAGTTGTCAAGTCTACTAAGTGCTTGGGGTGTCCATGATGAGTAGCGGCTTGAGCGCCACTTGTCAGTGTGAACATTATTGATAGCACTGTAACTATCATCACGTGAGCACACACAAAATTTGGCGAGGGCGGAGAGAAAGGTGGGGCTTAGGGTCTCCGCCCACCAAACCGCAGGAAAAAACCTAGGCAAATTTATCTCGAGCCCGAATTACAACCTCCCACTCCATCACCAATTTCGACGCCAACGACGATCAAGGTAGGAACACAGCAATTCTTGCCCTCACAACCCCCAATCCTCTCGCAGCGATACTAACTCGACCTCACCTCCAGGTCCAAGTCCCAACCTTCAAAATGGCTTCGCGACCTACCGTCTCTATCATCGGCAAAAATGGTGCTCCCACTGGAGCTACCCACCCCATTCCCGCCGTCTTCACGAGCCCGATCCGACCGGATATTGTCCAGCAGGTTCACACCGGTATCGCCAAGAACAAGCGTCAGCCCTATGCTGTGAGCGAGAAGGCTGGTCACCAGACCTCTGCCGAGTCCTGGGGAACCGGTTAGTGAACCTCTTTTTTTTTTGTTGGAATTTTGGGCGACGGACGAAAATATTGTGTGGGATGGAGCGTCAAGGCGGTTGTCAGCGACGACGACATCGAATCGATGGATTGGGCCTCGATCAATCACCTGGAATTGCGGCTAACATCTATATTCTCTAGGTCGTGCTGTCGCCCGTATCCCCCGTGTCTCCGGTGGTGGTACTCACCGTGCTGGTCAGGCTGCCTTTGGTAACATGTGCCGATCCGGTCGCATGTTCGCCCCTACCAAGGTCTGGCGCAAGTGGCACATCAAGGTCAACCAGGGCCAGAAGTGAGTTTTTGTGTCGAGAAAGATTGGCATTGTGAGCAAGTTCTAACGAAATCCCAGGCGATACGCCGTCTGCTCTGCCCTGGCTGCCTCCGCTGCCGCTCCCCTCCTCCTCGCCCGCGGCCACCTGATTTCCTCGGTCCCCGAGGTTCCCCTGGTTGTCGACTCCGAGGTCTTCGCCAACGCCGCCGTTGCCAAGACCGCCGCTGCCCTCACCCTCCTCGGTGCTGTCGGTGCCGGTGCCGAGCTTGACAAGGCCAAGAAGTCCAAGAAGCTCCGTGCCGGCAAGGGCAAGCTCCGTGGTCGCCGCCACCGCCAGCGCCGCGGTCCCCTCGTCATCTACGATGCCGAGACCGACGGCAAGGAGCTCGTCACCGCTTTCCGCAACATCCCCGGCGTCGAGACCTCGCCCGTCACCGCCCTTAACCTCCTCCAGCTCGCCCCCGGTGGTCACCTCGGCCGCTTCATCATCTGGACCTCTGCCGCCTTCAAGGCCCTCGACGAGATCTACGGCACCACCACTGAGCCCTCGGCCCACAAGCGCGACTTCCTCCTCCCCTCCAACGTGGTCTCGCAGGCCGACCTCACCCGTCTCATCAACTCTTCCGAGATCCAGAGCACCCTCAACGCCCCCAAGGGTGACGCCGTCACTCGCCGCGGTGCCGTTCAGAAGAAGAACCCTCTCAAGAACAAGCAGGTTATGCTTCGCCTGAACCCCTACGCCTCCGTGTTCGCCCAGGAGTCGCAGAAGAAGCAGGCGTAAAGGTCCCCCTCGCTGGGTGTGCAGCGGGCAAGGAAAGAATAAATGGTGATGGAAACGGCATTTTGGTATCGAGGCGTCATGGCTTCTGGAAGGTTGAGCTCTTAAAATGAACAGAGATTTGACACTTTATGAAAATCCGTTTCGTGCAGGAATGTCCTTTGCTGATATTCTTGTCTTGTCTCCCCTTACTTCTGTTGTCCTATCGCTTTGCCGTTTTCTGTCCGTACCTAGTCGGTGATGTGATGCTGATCTCTTGACAGCCGGCGGCTCCATTTCTTTCCATTGCGTAACTTGGGCTGCGGTTGACCTCATCTCAAGCCCCCCGACAAAGACCAATACCACATTGGCGCGGTCAGGCGACAATTGCTAAGCGGAAATGGACTCGCGTGAGCGTGGGGGGTTATCGTTCATGTGCTGATTCGGTCAGGGTGCTTTGAAGGTTACAATATGAGAGTTTCCCTCCCGTCACAGATGTACTCTTCTTCAACCTTTGTCGACTGACACTTCAAGTTTTATGCAGGTGCACTTTCTTCATTTCCAAAACTAGCAAGTACCTATTCAAAAACTCTCTCCTTCATTCATTCATCAAGACTCCTCACTGCGGCAGCTCAGCCACCAGCTCCTCAATGACAGCCACATCCTTGATCCTCCAGAACCGCTGCAGCGACTCAGCGTATCTCCGCGACCCAGCCTCGATGTTCTCATCGCTCTCGGCAGCGAAGCACAACCTCACGTAGCTCCAGCCCCTCTCGGCGCGTATCTCGGGCGTGGCGCTGAACATTGCCCCCGGCGAACCCAGCACCAAGTTGGGCGCGTGGGTGGTGAAGATGAGGAACGCGTTCGCCAGCGTCGGCCCGTCCAGCACGGGGATGTCCACCCCTTTCGCCTCGTACAGCGGGTGGTTCTCGAAGTGCACGCGGGCCCAGACGAACATGCCGCCGCGGGGCCAGTCGAAGGTCAGGATGCGGGTTTTGGTGATGACGCCCCATTCGGCGTCGGAGGCGCTCGTGGGCGTGGATTGTTTCAGCTGGAAGGTGTTTTCCTCGAGGATGGAGCACATGAGGGCCATGCGGCGCTCGTATTCGCCGCGGAGGCCGGAGAGCCAGCGGACCCAGCCGTCGAGGTGCCAGCCGGAGAAGGTGGGCTTGTGGTGTAGGGAGAGGGCGTTGAAGGCGGCGAGGGTGGCGGCGGGTTGCGGGCCGCGGATGAGTTCGGCGATGAGGGACTGGACGAAGCCAGAGGGCTGCTGAGTGGTGGCCTCGGTGATGCTGGTGGTTGTTAGTTTCAAAGTTGGAGCTGTACTGATGTGCTTACCGTGTGAAGCGCTCAATGAGAGCCGGCTGAGCCGTGATCCATCCCAACCTGCACCCCGGAGCAACCGTCTTGGAAAAAGTGTCCAGGCGGATGACGCGGCCGTCGACGTCGATGTTGAGGTACGACGGCACGAGCGAGTCGATGAATTCGAAGCCTGACTTCTTCGCGAACTGGAAGCTTGGCTCGGGTCGAACGACCTCTTCGCCGCGGATCCGGGCCTGCTGGAGAGCTGCGGACGGGAACTGCAGGTACCAGTACGGCTCGTCCTCGACGATGAGCAGGTCGTACTCGCTGGCGATGGCGTAGATTTGCCTGCGGCGGTGGACGGATTGGATGCCGCTTGTTGGGTTGTGGCCCATGCTGCGAGGGTGGTTAGCAACATGAGATATCAGTAAGTCGGTATCGTCTTGGTGTTTATACTCACGTCACGGTATAGATGAAATGCGGTCGCCGTCCCTGCTTCGGATCCCAATTCTCCAACACCTCCCTCAACCCCCCCGGCCCCTCAGCCAACATCCCCTCCTCATCCAACTCGACCGGCACGACCTGCACATTATGCGGCTTCACCTGCGTCAAGATATTCCCAAACACAAACGCCTCGCAAATCATGCCCGGCCGGTGCTCCTCCGCGTGCACGCCCTCGTACCACGGATCGATGATCAAGTCAATCACCTTTGAAAACCCGTCCGTGTTCCCGTTCGTCAGGATGATTTCCGCGCCGCCCTCGTACGGCACATTTGGGTGCAGCACGTCGCGCGTGAACTGTCGCAGGAACGAGTGCAGCGGGGGGTACCCCTCTGCGACACCGTACTGCAAAGCCGTGGAGAGGTCGAGCTTGAGTTTCGGGTCGGGCTGGTCGAGGACCTTGGGGATGGTGATGCGTGCGGACGTGGCGTCGAAGTCTGGGTTGGGCAGGAGGCCCGAGACGGAGAACGGTTCCGAGGAGGGTTGCGGTCGGAGGTGGCGGTTATGGTTGAGATAGCTGTACTGGTGTTGTTGTTGCTGTTGCTGCTTCTTCTGTTCGCTCAAGTACTCTTCGACAGGGTAATTAGGCGACGGTTCCCACCGATCAGCCTTGGAAACCTTTGCCTCGAGCGTGTCGTAGGGAAAGTACTTGACATTGGGCATTCCTTTTTGTATTTGTCATCGTTAGCATCGCTTGCTTGACCTGTGAAGCTATTCGCAAAACGCTGCGACAACTGCGAGAAAACTCACCACCAGAAAAGTTGCTAATGCCCGGGATCCGCGCAAACTTGTAAAAGGCCTTGATCTTGCTCGGCGCGCGGTTCTTGGTGACGATGGAGTAGTGGTGCGAAAAGTCCTTTGGTTTGGGCAGCTGCTTCGAGTCCGAGCCGGCCGGGAGGACGTCGTCGAGAGTGGCAGAGGGAGTCATTATTTCGGTGAGTGGATATACGGATACCTGGAAGTAATTGAGGCTTAACAGACGATGCAAATCTGGAATCTGAATCTACAATAATGGAAAAATAGAAAAAAGAATCAGAAACATTCGATCCTCTCTCTTCCCTCCATTCCAATTCCAATGTCTTATCTCTCCCTCTCTCTCCCCCCAGGGCTACTTTATCTGCTCCTGTCTGGGGAGAGAGGGGCTGTTCGGCTGCATTACAAATCCAACCATCCCACGCTTTGCCCGTTATAATGCCATCCTTCTCCTCCATCACAACATTGAAAACACAACCCCGGAATTGGCGGTGGGATGCAGATGCTCGTATTCTTGCGCAATATGCAGTTGCTCTTACCTAAATACAAGAACATTCTACCAATTCTGGATCCCTCATCTACTATCCAACCGTTTTCATTGCTCGTCGTCTTGTGTGTGACTTGGTCATCGTGGCGGTCAACCAACCCCGAAATTGTTGGATGAACACTCGGAATGTCGTCATGAAACCGCCGAGAGCATGACAAAAAACCATCGTCTTTCCGTATTCCGTCACGGCCGACTGTCGCTCGCGCCGGGAAACTCCCCTAGTCCCTCCCGTCGTCTCCCGCGCCATCAGCCCAGCCCGGCTTATAATGGAAGCCGAGCTCCTCCAGAGACTGCGCCTTGCATCCCCCCTTCTCGAACCGCGTCTTCGCCTCGAGGAAGATGGAGCGCTGCCACATCAGCTCGTCGTCCCACCGCGGGGGCATCTTCGCCGGCCCACGCTCGCCCGCTGCCTTCGTGACCCAGTCGTGGAGAGCGTTGATGTAGTGTCCGTCGCCCAGGGGCTTGAAGACGTGGAGCGACTCGCCGTGTTCTTGCCGGAGCTTCTTGCTCCACGCCTCCATCTCGTCCTTGGCCGGCAGCTGCAGCACGTTGGACCAGACCCCCGAGATGACGGCCGCCTGGCTTTCCGACAGGGGCCACGGCGCCGCCTTCATGTTCAAGCTGGGAAACACGAGCGTGGGGTGCTCGATGCAGAAGACGTGCTGGTATAACCCGTCGACGCCGCGTCCCGTCGTTATGAGCTTGTGCTGGAGATGATCGTCGAGGAACGGCAGGCTGTACAGGAACCCCGTGCAAAACACAATGGCGCCCACGTCCTCCTCGACTCGTCCGTCCTTCAGGCGAACTCCCTTCTCCTCGATCAGGAACTCGTCAATCTCGGCCACCTCCTTGCATCCCGCGTGGGCCAGCCTCTCGGGTGACGTGGGATGCCGGACCGACATGCGAGCAGGCTTGATGCAGTGCTGGTTGATCTGGAGGGCAATGTCGAGGCCTGACGGGCCGTTGCCCACAACCACGACTTTTTGATCGGAAAAGGGATAAGGGTTTCGATACTGCTTTGAGTGACTGATGACGCCCGGGTACGCCTCGTTGAATTCCCTTATGCCTTTGATGTTGGGAATGTATGGCGTTGAGTAGTGGCCGTTGGCAACCACGACGGCATCGAAAGTGTCTCTGGCCAACTCTCCCGTGATGGTATCCTCGGTTTCCACCTCCCAGGCATCGACGCCGTCTCGCGGAGTCAGCGAGACTCGATTGACTCGTTTTGAGAAGCGAACTAGGTGTTTCACGCTCTGCGCGTACTGTACCAGGTACTCTTCAATCATGGGACGCTCGGGGAACAGCCTCGAATCCTCGGGAAACTTTTGGCACGAAAAGCGCATCACGTCCACGGGAATGTTGGCGTGCAGGTCTTCGTACATGGGAGACGCAAATAGAGGAGCCTTTCCAGGCATAAGCCGAATGGGCTCGCCGGGAGGGATGAATGGGCTTTCCTGAGGCACCACGCAGGACCCTTGAGCCACGTTGAAGTAGTTCCAGATGCCGCCGACTCGATCTTGCTGCTCGAACATGACAATCTCGGCAAACGTGCCTTGAGCCGTGAGGTATTTGGCCGCGGCGAGGCCTGCAGGGCCAGCACCGATGATGGCGACCTTGTTCACATTGAAGGAGGCTTGTTGATAGGAGCCCATTTTGGCGGAGGAGGTGGGAGCGGCGTTTGTGCGACCTGGTGTTGTAGGACTGAGGAGAGGACTCTATCAACAATAAATGATCAGGTAAGAAGTACGGATAGGTAAAGGTCGACTCGGGAGTGGCTCGATGACTCGTTTCTCTGACATGGCAGGTGGGGAATCCATCTACGGGCGGTATCTAATCCTCCCCATCGTGCACTTTACTAATTGACAGGATGGAAGGCGCGGCGGTGTAATAATTTAATGCGCTTGCCTTGGAAGGGCGCGAAGCCGCGAGGAGGGTCAATGACATGAGGGCAAGAGAGGGTCGACTGGCACCTGCCCTCAGCGTCGACAGGGTCTAGTGCTCTTTCCTTCCAAATGCCGAAAGAGACCGGACCCGGACCCGAAAAAGCACGCTTAGCGTCCACCGCCTTCCCGTTTGGGACACATTCTGCCGCTGCAACGTTCGGGGAGCTCAGCTTTGTTCCCAAACTGAAGCTCCAGAGCTTCCATCTTGAATTCATCGTCAAACCCATCGCCTTTTGCCATCGTCGCTACCAAACACAAAACGCCTCGACGGGATGTGGCTGCCGTCTTGAACAACTTATATCAGCAACCAGCCACGTCACATGACTCTCTGTCTTTCATTGCGTCGCTCTCCCTTTGTCGTCGCGCCACGTCCATGACCTGAGGTCCCGTTCAACTCCCCGCCATCGCGCCAGCCCGGTGCAATCAATCACTCGCCCACGACACGATGCCCGACACGCTTCCCTCGCGCGACGCGCTTCGCACAGCCACGCCAACTCCCATCGCTCAACTCTCCCCAGACCTTCCCGATCCCGAGACGCGGGTCGTCCACGGCGACGTCACCATCACTTGGCCTTTCAGCATTGTCACGAAATCAATCGCATTTATTGTCGCCGAGCGCGACTTCAGGCTCCGACGCGACAAGGGACAGGTCCGAGTCAAGTTCCATGGCGTCGCCGCAAAGGCCATAGCCGATGCTTCGTTGGGAGGCGGCGATGAGGTGCGCTTGAGCTTGAAAGGCGCCGAGTGGGCGAAGAACGAAAGCAATACCCAGATTGGCGGGAGCACTTTGGAATGGCAACTCGAATTTCTGAGTTGCTTGACTCTACTCATTCGAAGAGCCGTTTCGCAAGAAGAAACCGCGATAGACATCGAAACCTCAAACTCGGAGGCTGATGTGACAAACGACCACCCAGACCCCGGCGCATCCCTTGACGAACAACCATCCACCTCCAATCTCGCGATACCCATACCCGGATCCCCCGAGCTATCCATTTCCGCAAAGCGCCCTGCTTCCTCGTTCCACGATTCTCACGAATTCGCGTCGCCTGCTTTCATTAAACGTGCCCGCGTTTCCTACGGCTCTTTGTTCGAAGGGCTTGATATTTTCGACGAGGATGCTGAGCGAAACAAGAAGAACAAGAAGAAAAGATCGCGATTTAGCCTGCCCGCGAATGCCTGGAGATATAGCAGTCGATCGCCCAGCCCCGAGGCCGAGTCGGAACCGGAGCCGGGACCGGAGAAGGAAAGCAACGAACCAGCTGGCGTGGCCGATGGATGCAATGGCGAGGATGGGGCAGACAAACCAGTTCCGGAGGTAGAGGCAGAGGATGCGCCAATGTCTACGCCCTTGCGACCTGCAATGGTCGATGGGGGTTGTCAGACGGTAGAGTCCGACCTCACTCCGATGCGCAGTGTGCAAGTTTCCGCTGAGCCACGACCTGCCCCTTTCGCATTTCCCTTTGGAACCCCGACACCTCTTCCCAGAACGAGAATAAGCGAAACAGCAAATGCCATTTTGGATCAGGCTTCGCAATTGCAAGCAAGCCTAAGTGAGGGCCACACTCCGAACGACCTGCACAATAGCTTCCTAGGACATTCACCGGCTCACGGAGACACGGGCATGTTATTTGGCTTTGGAACCGCCCAACCCGTTACGTATCCGCCTCCAGCCAGCCCTTTCTCGATTTCTCGCAGCGAGGAACCTCTGCATGGGCATGCCCATGATTTCCACGTTCCAGAAGCCTATCCGGCATCCTTCCTCGACCACTCTCCTCTCCCGACCGCCGATGCTGAACCTCACTCGACCTTGCAGTCTCATGATTCCCATTCAGAGCATGGCGGGCCAGAACAGACTGGCGCTCCTTTTGACCCTGGATCACATCTCTTCTCAACATTTGAACATGCACACCAGCCCGCGCATGATGCCTGGTCTACAGGTCCGCCTGCGCCTTTCCCTGCTCCCATCGCTAGTCACGATGTAAACCACCCGATGGAGGTCCCAAGCTCCCCTTCGGAAAAGGGAGCCGCGGAGAGCAAAGAACTACCATCGTCTCCGTCAGAAATGGCTGGACTGATGTTTGGTCGTCAACAACCAGCAGAAATCAGGGTTTCGGATATTCCCGAGGAAAAAAGCGATACCGAATCGGAGCATTATCGGGACGGCGGCGATCGACCGGGAGACGACTATGACTTGAGAAACTACGATCGTGCTCACGATGATGATGACGAAGTTGATGAATCAGACGAGGAAAGGGAACTGGGCCCCCACGACCCCGATGATCAGATCATCAACCCCGAGGAAGATGCGGACAGCGAGGAAGTGGAAGACGAGGAAGAAATGGAGAGCGGTGAAGAGGTTGCAGACTATGACTCCCAGGATGAAGGCGATGCCGAAGGCGAATACTACTCGGACGAAGAGGGCTACGACGAAGAGGGTTATTATGAGACGGACGCAGAGTCTGACGAGGGAGACGAGGCTCCGCCTCCAGCAGCACCATTGAACCCCGTTGTCATCAGCCTGCTCTCGGATTCCGAAGACGAAGACGACGAACCGGCTCCGGAGCCAGCCGCCGTGGCAGAGCCAGTGTCGGAACCGGTACCAGAGCCAGAGCCCGCGCTGCAAGTCCCAGAAGATACGGCTATGAAAGAGCCCGAGGTTGCTAGAATTCCAGCAGCATCAGGAGAGTTGGGAGAAGGAGAGCAAGGGCCAGCCTTTGCCGCAGGACGAGAGAGCCCAGAGGAGCCCGAGCCATCACAAGAGCCGGGACCGACAAACGAGTTCAGGGAGCCAGCGCAGACCGACCAGCCTGTGCAACCAAAGACGTCCGAGGAACCGGCTATCCTCGAAGCAAAGGAACCAGCTCTGTTGGAAGCAGAGGAGCCAATTCTACCTGATGAAGAGGAACCAGCCCTTCCTGAAGCAACGGAGTCAGCTCTTCCTGAAACAAAGGAGCCAGCCCTACCCGAATCAAAGGAACCAGCTTTCCCCGAGGCAAATGAACCAGAAGAGCCTGAGCAAACTGGGCAGCCTGAGCAGGCACAGCAACGTCAACAGTCAGAAACTCCGGGGAAACCAGAGTGCGTTGAGAAGCCAAAGTCGCCAGCAGCTGCCGACGAGATGGACGTCGATGAGAGCCCCCCGGAACCTCCGATGCGATCGAATACAACCGAGGATGTCGATTCCACCGAAACGGCTCATGTCGAAGAAGCGAACGAACAGGAGCCAACAGCCCAACCAGCGTTGGACCAGCAGCTTCTAATTGCCTCGGATCAAAGGGAGCCGAATGGTCAGCGAGGCGATGGGCCTGGATCGTCTGCAGTGGGCGCACAGTCTCCTGACCAAACCCCAGAGGTTGCATCAGTAACAGTCGAGACGGTCGAGATTCGCGTGGAAAAAGCCAATGATCTCGATGGCATTGAGCATCTAGAAGACGCTGAGCCGACAGCGGGGAAGGCTGTTGATCTGGCTGACGCCATGGACCTTGACGAAACGAACGACGCGGGCACCGAACGACCAGACCCGGCCAACCAAGAGATTTGTGACACGAATGCAGCAGTCACAGAGGTTCGTGGTGCGATTGCAGGAGCTACCCCAAGTCCCCCAAGACGCATCAACCAGGTACCGACATGTGCAGGATCCCCAACTACCCCAGGAAATGGCGTCAAGGTATCGCCCTTAGCAAGCGCTCCCGCTCAGGAGATCGAGCCTATCCAGGACGGAGCGGATCCGAACATGGAGACGCAGGGTCAAGGGGATGTGGACTCGGCAGACGCCACGATGGAGGATGCCTCGATGGAGGATACCTCGCTTCTCGAAGGGGACAACGGTGAAGGGACGGGTGGGCAGATGTGGCCCCCGGCCACTGAGGAGGACGACGCCCACGCCCAGCCGTCGCAGCAAGACGGTGAGCCCATGGCGTCTCCCTCCTCCCGCGAACATCTGCCCACTCCCGGAGAAACGCAGGAGGACGATTTCACCGAGCAGCACCGCGAACAGGGCTCCGAGGAGGATCTGAGCCCCGAAGATCAGATCATGGCGGAAATTCAGCAGCACTCCCCGATAAGGTACACGAAGCCGCAGCGACTTTTGCACCCTGCGGCCGCCGCCTCACCTAAGCCCGGGCCTGGGCCTGGACTGACCGAGTCGACTGACATTGCGCCCAAATCCGAGGTTGTTATTACCGCAAAGTCCTTGCGCAGCCGGGGGAAGTCGAAATCATGCGACGTGTCCGTGGCCAAAGCTCCCTCCTCTTCGCCCAGGCAGGCGGCGGCCGATGATGTCAAGGTCAAGAGCAGCACACCGACAACCCTGCGGATTACGCGCAGCAGCAAGGCCGACCATGCGGACCCGAGTATTCAATTAGCGAGGGCCAACTTGACGACGACCCTGGCAAAGGGGAAAAGGAGAGAGGCGGCGGACGAGGCGGACAAGGCAGACGAGGTCAGCAACAACAACAGCCCACCGCCGCCCAAGCTTCGTATCTCTCGAAGCAGGGTTGACCTCGCCGCCGACCCGAGCGTCCAGCTGGCAAAGAGGACACCACCACCACCTCGTCTCGTCACCCCAGAGCGGCCCAGAGCAAACACGCCCGACACGGCAGCGTCGGTCCCGTCGGTGCTGCAGTCCCCGTCCGTGGCCGGGTCTGCCGCCGCCGCCCCCGAGAACGAGACGGCCAACGCCGTCAGGCTCCAGCTGCTCAAGGAGCTCCGCACGAGCCTGCCCGACTTTTTGGCGCTCAAGAAGCTCAAGAACTCGCTCAACCAGACGGCCGACGTGCTGGCCGTGGCCACGACGACGCCCGCGCAGCCTCACCGGCCGAAACACGGGCCCAGGGACTACATGTTGACGCTGAACCTCACGGATCCGTCCGTGGGGCCCCGCGCCGTGGCCGTGGCTCACGTCTTCCGGCCCCACCAGTCGTCGCTCCCCGTGGTGAGGGCCGGAGACGTGGTGCTCCTCCGGCGCGTGCTGGTCGTGTCCATGAAGGGTCGCGGGTTCGGCGTCCGCGCGGGGGAGGCGTCGGCGTGGGCCGTCTTCGAGAGGGGTCGCGACGAGGACTCGCTGCCGCAGATCAAGGGTCCGCCGGTGGAAGTGGCCGAGAGCGAGGTGGCCTACGTGGAGGGGTTGCGGCGGTGGTGGAATCTGTTGGATGCCAAGGCCATGGAGACGATGGAGAGGGCGAACCGCAGGGTTGCCGAGGCGGGTAAGGAGGAGGGGAGGTGAGATGTGTGTGTGTAGTATTATACGAAGCATATGAAAATAGTCGAGCGAGAATACGAGTCACTTAGGATGGAATCAAAGGCATCGAGGCATCCCCCGTCATCTATCCGTACTCTACTCGCTCTTCAAGTCTAGAAACGGGAAGACATGGTTTGACATGTACTCGCTCGCCTAACAACTTCTCCAATCTACGCATACCCAGTAGGTATGTTACCTTTTACCTCCAGTCACATCGATAGGCGACCGAACAAACCCAGCAAGTTCCGCAGGGATGCTTGCTTTTTCCACACTTTTCTCACGTGCATGACAAGCCCAGTGCATAATCGCCAGCAACAGCAAGAAAAAAAGGCCCCGGCAGTTGGTCTCTTTTTTGTCACATGTTTCCCGAGCTGTCGTGGTCTGCAAGTTCATTTCACATGGTCGTCGGCGGCGGGGTGGTCGGGAAATGGGCGAAGGGAAACAAAACGGGGCCGCGGAGAGAAAAAGATTAGGATGCAGACTGCAGACTGCAGACAAGACGGAGAGGGAAAGCGTGTGTTGTGTGCAGCAGATGCAATGCAATGCGCATGCACGTTGATTTGGAATATCTGCATTACATGGGAAGAAGAAACAGCGTTGTTGGCAGGGGGGGGAGGAAGAAGAAAGCATGTATGATCATGACGAAAGGACGAAGCAAGGGAACAAGCTTCGGGGAGCTTCCTGGAGCTATCTTGTGACAGCTTTGGCAATGACAGGGGCGCCGGTATCGGTACCTTGTTCGTGACTGTGTGAGAGGGTTATGACTGCGACTGGAAGTGTGACTCGTTTCGCATCCTCTGGTCTGAGAGAGCTGAAGCCAGGAGGCGGGACGAGGCGAAGGAAGAAAGAGGGCGTGGGCGGAAAACTGAGGGGAAAGGGGAGGAGTCACAGGGGAAAATGGGTGAACGGAGGTCACGAAATGCGAGTTTGAGGCGAAAAAACTGACAGGACCCTCGGCACGTTCCATGCTTTGGTTCGGACGGAGCTAGGGCAAACGGCTAAGGCAGAGAGAGCAGCATCAGCAGCTTTGCTTTTGCTTTGCTTGTTTCGAGAAAGACACAATTCGAGGGCAGAGGAAGGACCCCTTGAAGCACGGCTATTCGCCAGCCGGAGCCGCAGACAACGGGGGGCTCGGCCCCAGACCGAGCTCCTGGGTACGACTGGAGCTTGAGGCAGAGAGAGTACGGATAGGTTGTGGGGAATTTTCGTGGGGAGAGGGGAGGAAGAAAGAGGGGATGAAGAGGGACAGCTCGGCGAGCGGGAGTGAAAAGGCCTTCGGGGGTTCGGCAAGTTGTTTATCTGATGCTCGGAGATTTGAGGAGGGTGTCGCGATGGCATGTTGGAGCTTGAATTGGGCACATGAGAAGAAGAGAGAGATCAACAATATCCGTGGTCGACTAGGAAAAAGGAAAGCAAAGCATACGAATAAGACATGGAGGCGGGGTGGGAGAGAGAGAGCTATCCGTACGAATACAAGCGGCTTTGTGGGGATGGATGGATGGATGCAATCGTCGACAGGCAAGGAAGGCCCGTCTCCGGGGAACCGGAGGACGTCGATATGAGGTTAAGAGGCATGTGTGAGAGAGGCTGGGAAGAAAAAAAGAAAATAAATGGTGATAGTATCCGTAAAGTGAATGTGCTTTGATAGCATTGCGTGGGGAGTATCAGTGACCGTAACAGACGGCAGCCGTGCGTGCGTGCCAATTCATGTAATAGCAAAGAGTAACAAGCAAGGATAATAATAGTATGGGGTAATAAACTCAACAACCCGTTTTGACAACGAGACGGACGTCAATCTGGGGGGCGACTTGTTAGATTGGCGGGCGGCGTGCGAGTATGTAACTGGAGAAGCTGAGCTATTCCTTGCGCATTTGCATCTTGAATCTCGAGACGAGGTCGATAGCTTTCGCTGGTGATGCAAGAGGACGGACGATACTTCGTAGAGTGGACGATAGTAGGATCTCAGTCAGAGCGACTTCATGCCCCGTCTGCTGAGCCGAAGCAAGCCGACACCCAGTTGCAGAGAGAGAGAGAGACCCAGTTGAAGGTGAAGGCATTCGCGAAATGACTGTAAACGTGCAGCATCGGAACCGACTCCAATGAAGGGGCGGAACGCTTAGTCGTGAAGCACGGCGAAGTGGCCAACCGAGCCGACGGGGAAGGTTGGCCAGGATCGGATCGAGAGACGGGACGTTGGACGGGAGCCAATGGATGAGTCAATGGGGTTTGGCTGCAAGTCGGGTCAGCTAACTGGCGGGAGAGAGAGACTCATACAACCTGCAACTCCTTGGAACAATTAATTGTTACTCAGCTTCATCAGTTGCCGTCACCCACCTACCCTTGACTCACATCACCACCGCCACCACCAGCAGCTCAGCTCAGCTCAACGACAAGCAACGAGCCAAGCCACAAGCTTAACCGCGGTGGAGCGAGCCATCCTCTAGAGGTAACTGACAATGCTCTTTGCTGCACCGAGTAAAGGGACCCGGAACAGTCCGTTGAACGGAGCGGAGTCACCCACCCCTCCTCCTAGACTCCCTCGCGTCAATCTGCATCTTGCATCTTGAAGAAGCAATTCCAGGGACGAATTTCCCCTTTGGAGTGGCTTCCTTCGTGACTTGACGAGTCTCGTGTGCTTTGTCGACTTGCAAGCTGACGTGCTCTTCCCACCCTGGTCGTCCCCCAGCAGGATTAATCACACACCGTCGACTCTCTGTTTGATCATGCGTGGGACGCCACAATCTCGAAGGCCTCCCATGCCCGGTTCGTGTGTAATCCGTCGCTCCTGTAAACGAGAGACACTTCACCGGTCTGCACGGGTTGCGTAACTTGCGCACCCGTCTCGTCCAGGAGACAGGTCCGTCCGCAAGGAAGGAGTCAGCAAAGACGGTAAAGAGAGAGAGAGAGAGACTTGGTCGTCGTGCATTGCATTGGCCAGGGCCGCTGCTTGCAGCCGGTGGGGGAGGTCGGCAAAGCGAACGCAGCCTCCGCACTTGGCGGGCGGGCCTGGACCAAGATTGCCGCACGTTAGCAGCGGTTATTCGTACGCCTCTCCTTGATTCGCACACAGCAGCAGACTCACAGACTCTCGTAGACTCGCAGAAGCAAGGCCCCGTCACGTCTCGGCTTCTCTTCTTCCACCTCGTCGAGGTTTCGCGCCCTGGTTTGATTATCGTCCACAATGCTAGCCCCCCGAGTCTCCTCCGCGGGCCCTGTGTCATCGAGAAAGGCGGCACTTGAGTCGGGAGCCAGTCAAGTCTTGTGGCCTCTCGATCTGGATCACGGATCATGGGTGTTTGCGGGTGTGGTTGGTGCCAATGGTGGACCGCCCTGGAGACTACCGGAAGCTAGTGAATTCAATGTCTGGAACTTGGGACGCCTTTTTTGTTGGAGTTTGTGTGTGACTGTGACTGTGACAGGTCGTCTCGACCCCCATCCCATATCTCGGACAGCTCGAGGGAGACAGGAGAGAGGGATTTGACCGCCCCCGAGACATGGCGCTTTTCGAGTCGGACCTGTTTCGTAGTTGAGGACCGTGTTCTGCAGAATCCATCAACATCAGCCAACATGATGATGACAAACCAAAAGTCGAGAGAACAACGTTTGCTCGACCATCCACGTCGGGCAGCCAGAGTGAGAGGCCGCCTCGTTCAAGGTGGATCCTGGAGCAAAGAGAAAAAAAAAGAGGTGAGGGCTCGGTGGAGTCCCCTCATTCCCCTGGGTGAAGGTGGGTGAGGAGCGCGAGAGACCGCCGACCTTGAACCTCTAGAGGTTAGGCGCTCCCGAGACCACCCCTGCCTTCCCTTGCTTATGCAGCAAACGGGGTTTGCGGAGTGAGAAAATACGGGGCCACACGAGTGGATTCTCTGGGAGAGGTGTGTGGATGGAAGGAAAGTGGAGGGATGCAGCCCGCAATTGGGATTCTTGTGGGTCCCTTCCCCTTCTCGCATGGGAAGCGGGCCTCGAACCGGGGGAAGGAAAGAGCCCAGCCCAGCCCGGTGCCCTGGACGGTTTTTTTTTTTTTT
>JAMQMW010001929.1:77866-99646 GCA_024115155.1 Thelonectria blattea
TGTGTGAGGTGTTGAGTTGGTTTGATGGGGAGATGTCATTGTAGCGCCGGGTAGTGGTTAAGTGCAGTTGGTGTTGGGATGCTATGGTTCCGAGCTGGTATTTTCGAGTTGGAATCACCACCGAGTCTCGACTTGCCCTCAAGTCCAACAAAGTCAATCAGATGGTAGAATACCTTAGTAGTGAGAACAAAGAAAAAATGACATTCCGATGCTGGACGTAGCTTCATAAACACGAATCAGAAAAGGCCACTTCAAAACAAAAACCCACAACTCAAGTCATGATCCAACCCAAGGCAAACCAAGTTTCCGCCATGTGTGATTTCCATTGCCGTAACCCATTGATCCATCCATCCACCTTTTTTTTTTAATATATCGACCCAAACCTCCCCTGACCATCTATAGGTCATCCTCGGCATTCGCCTTCCTCGCGAGACGTCTCTTCCCCTTGCCCCCCTTGGGATTCCCCTTGAAGTGCTTCTTCCCCGCGGCGAGCTGCGCGTCCTTCGGGTCGACGCCGGCCTCGAGGGCGACGACGGTGCGGCCCTTGCGCCCGGAGAGGGCCCTGGCGGACGCGGCGCCCTGTTCCGTGTACTGGTAGTTGAAGGGCATGGTGGCCTGGCCCTGGACCGTCTTGGGGTTGAAGAAGCCCTTGTCGAGCTTGTGCGTCTTGGGTCCGGCGGGGAGGTCGATCATGGCGGCCTCGTCGTCGAGGAAGTCGGCGTCGCTGGGGGTGGGTTCGGAGGAGGCCGCGAGGGACATACTGTCGAGGGCGGCGGTGAGGGCGGCGCGGCGCTTCTCGGGGAGGTGCATCTCGTCGTACATTTCGCGGTTGAAGGCGTTGGGGTCTTCGGCGAGGCGGCCTGGAGGGGGCGAGACGAAGAGCAGCTTCCCGGCGACGTAGTCCTTGAGGATGTACCGGGCGGCGCGGGACTCGTCGGGCTGTCCGAGGCCCTGGGTCTGGAAGCCGCGGGCGCGGGCGTAGGCGCGGAGGAACTCGGAGGCCGTGGGCACGCCGGTGCCGCCCTCCTCGCGGGCGCGCGTCTTGATGTGGATGCCGTAGATGGCCTCGAGGAAGGGCTGCGGCACGCGCTGGGTGATGAGACCGACGGGGCCGGTGAACTCGCGGAGCTGGTCGATGGGCAGGATGCCGTTGCAGACGAGGTCGGCCTTTGTTGTGGCGAAGTTGGGGAAGACGAGACCGGGGCAATCGCAGAGGATGACGCGCTCGCTGAGGTGAATGGTCTGGAAGTGCTTCGTCTTTCCGGGCGTCGACGAGACGGACACCTTCTTGGCGCCGATGAGGGCGTTGATGGTGGACGATTTGCCCACGTTGGGGTAGCCGACGAGGCCTACTTGGAGCTTTTGGCCGGGTTCTAACGGGATATGTGAGTAAGAGAATACAATACGTCCTTCTCTAAGATGTTCGCTTACCTGAACCTGTCGGTGAGTATTGAAGAAAGATGTCCTCGAGCTCCTCGACGGTCAAGATCCGAGTGTCCTCTTCGCTTTGGCTTGACGATGCCTCAGCCTCTTGCGCAGGCTCAGCCGCCAGGCTCGCGCCCTCTGAATCCACCTCCTTCTGCTCCTGGACTGGTTCTGCAGGCGCCGAAGGACCGGCCTCTACTTCCTCTTCCGACTCGCTCTCCAGATCTCCCGCTTCGATCAGCTCCTTGGCCAACTGCGCCGAGAAGAACTTGTAGGAAATGCCGGCCCCGCGGAGGTGGTCGGCCCAGGCCCGTCGCTGCATGGAAGTCATCATGTCGGCCTTGTTGATGAGGAGCAGGTTCTCCTTCTTGGGGTCGACGGCTTTGACATATGATTCGAGATCTTCTGATCGGAAGAGGAGGGGGTTTCTCGCATCAACAATCTGAACAATGAGATCCGATCGCTCGATCACTCGCCAAAGCTGGCGCCAGACTTCTAGGTTTCGCTCAAATGGTGTCATGAGAAGGTCGTTGTTCTCCTGGAGCTCGGCGAGTCCTCGTCTCCAATTCAAGAAGGACTCGCGCTCCTTGACGTCCAGCTCCTCGGGCGTGGTGGTGGAATCCCACTGTGGCCTTCGGGGGACGGTCAAACGACCCTTGTGCATTCTGTGCTTGCCGAGGACGTCCCTCTCCTCCGAGGCAGAGAGGAGAAAGGGGTTCTTCTGGTCGATGTGAATGATCTTGACGTTGTTCATCTTCTCGGCAGTAAAGTCGGTGCCGGCCAGCTCCGCGGTAGCCAAGAACTCATCGAGAGCGCCCTGCTCCGTGACGGAGCGCATCTTTACCCAGGCGGCATCCTGCTTCTCGTTGACGAGATACTGTTCGCCGGTGGCGTGGTTGGTTCTGGTGATGGCCGATGTTCTCTTCCGGTCGCCGCCTTTATTCTTGCCGAAGCGGTCGTTCATGAGCGTGTTGCCCAATCCCACCGACTTTTTCGACTTTGCCAGAACCATCTTGGCGGCTGTGCTGTCGTATTGGAGTGCTCTAACAAAAATACGAGGGATCCGGGTCCCAAGATGTAGTGAAGAGGGTGAAGATGGATGAAGGAATGAGGGTATCTGGGTTGGAAGGGCATGAAGACGAAGGGAACTGCCCCGCTGAATAATGACTGATGGAGGGGCAAATTTTCGAGCGCCTCTTATTGGCACTGTCCTCCTGCCGTGACTCAGCTGCGGGAGGACAGTGCCCACATATCGGATAACTGTATGATTAGTGATAAGGATTTTTGTGTCCCGCGCTGGATTTTCTTGCGCCGGCAGAAGTGGGATTTTGTCGCCAAAACCGCCCAGCCCAAAGCACTGCAAAGGTATTCCGCATCGCCAACATGGTCAAAGGAAAGTGGATGTGAGTTGTAACCTGCGACGGCTTGTTTTTTTTCTCGCATGAGCTGACCATGATCCAGAGACAAAAAGACGGCGCAGCACTTTACGCTCGTCCATCGACCGCAAAATGACCCCCTCATCCACGACGAAGATGCGCCGTCCATGGTGCTGAACCCAGTCGCTGGGCCGTCCAAAGCGAAGCATCTCGACGACCTGGCCTCGGAGCTTGGCTACGAAGCCGAAAGCCTCCGCGCGAACGAAGGCGAGGCTGCCTCCCATGGCATTTACTACGACGACACCGAATATGATTACATGCAGCACATGCGAGACCTCAACACCGGAGGCGGCGAGGTTGTCTTTGTCGAGTCGACTGCGGCGGCAAAGACCAAGGGAAAGCAGAAGGAGTCGCTTGAAGACGCGTTGAAGAAGCTGGATCTGGAGCAGAAGTCGGGCGATCTCCTTGACGGGGAGATTCTACCTTCCAAGAGACTTACCAGAGTCACCTACGAGGCCCAACAAAACATCCCCGATGCCATCAAGGGTTTCCAACCAGACATGGACCCGCGATTGCGAGAAGTCCTGGAGGCTCTCGAGGATGACGCCTACGTGGAAGAGGATGAGGATATTTTCAAGTCTCTTGCAGGTGATGGTGAAGAAATTGACGAGTACGAGTTTGAAGAGCAAGCCTACTATGAAGAAGACGAAGGGTGGGAGACGGACGACACGGCCAAACCGGCCAAGGAGTACAAGGAGGAAGAAGAAGTTCCCCAGCTTGTCAAGGCTGCAGAGGAGCAGCCCGAAGAGGGACCCTCCCAGGACTGGATGGCGGATTTCAACAAGTTCAAAAAGGAGCAAAAGGGTGGCAGCCAGGTACCGGGGGCACCTGCGCGGTCCGTGGCTCAGTCGAACTGGACTACGACGACAAACGGCGGCAGGCGAAAGAAGAGAAAGGGCGCCCTCACCAACCCGTCGGCTTACTCGATGAGCTCCTCGTCTCTCGTGCGAACAGAGCAGCTGTCGTTCCTCGACGCGAGGTTCGACAAGATTGAGGAGGCGTACAATGAAGACGCCGAAGACGACATGCAATCCGTATCGGCCATGTCATCCATGTCCAGCGTCCAAGGGCCTGTCCGCAGCGACTTTGACAATATCCTGGATGACTTCCTCGGCAACTACACCAAGCCGGGCAAGAGAACAAACAAGAAGACCAAGGCTCAGACTGGACTTGAACAGTTGGACGAGATCAGGCAAGGGCTTGGTCCAGCTCGCATTCGTGGTCGGATAAGGTAAGGGATTTCCTTTTGGGTCAAACTAGGGTTAAAAGAGTCTGGCAACTGCCATAATGAACTAAATGAAGTCTTTTGTCGCGTATCTCAAGACATTGAAGCGTGAGGCAGGATAATTAATTAATGCGGAGGCTGGGAATGCAAGGTCACGTGGTGGGAACCGCGGTGTGAAACAGAAACATCAAGCTCCATCAGTCTTGGGCAGCTCAAAGCTCTTCCACGGACCCACGCTAATCCTCTTTTGGGCACGCGCCACCCAGTGTGGCAAACTCCATCAATCGCCTTTGTTCTCTTGCTCAACATCGACCTTGCGTAACAACCTCCGAAACCGCCTTGGACAGAACAACATCGTCTCCTCGCCACGCCTTCCCGCATTTTGTCGTCTCTCACCCATGGTGTAGCCTAACCTAGATGGCCGCGACGTCCGTTGCGTCATCAAGCCAAATGATTTCGGCCTTTGGCCAGCCGTCGGGGAGCTCTGCTCCCGCGAACCCCTTCGCCAGCAACTCGGGCAGTCATAACAATCCATTTGGCCTCGGTGGTGCCGGGAACGCGTCCCAGAAGCGAACCAAACGAAACTCCCCGTTCGGCGATCAAGGCAATACCGAAGGAAAGCGAAAACCACCCAACCCTTTCGAGGTCAAAGACGCGAACTCGGGCGACGAGCGAAAGCAGCGAGGCAGGACTGACGAGAAGAAGAAAAAGACGCTCGATGTGAAGAAGGGTCGCGTCAACGGCGGCGGTGCGAAGAAGCCGACTGTTCAAAATGCGCGCGCCAATGGAGCCAAGCCTCACTCCTCCAGCGCCAGCGACGACGACGACGTGCCCATACCCGAATCTCACCACTCGGACGATCCGCATGCCCGCAAGGTATACGAGCAACTGAGAAGAGATGGCATTCACCCGCCGGCCTGGCCGTCGCAGCCTGGCAACCCCAAGAGCAAGGCTGAGGTGACCAAGTTTCGCGAGAAATACGAAGCCTATCGCAGCAAAGTTCGTGCGTCGTTGACAAAAGCCGGCCTCATCGATGACCCGACCAAGCGCAAAACACTTCGGGATGCCATCGACTTCAAGGGAATTTGCGAGGACATGTGCCCCGAGTTCGAGAAAATTACGCGAATCAACGAGATGGACGTGAACCAACCCGAGAAGAGCCCCAAGTCCAATCTTCCCATCACGCGGCGCATGGTCAAGAAGTTGGCCCGCTCTGCTGCTGGTCAAGAGGCGCCTCTCCCCATGGATGTGCGATCTGTTCCGGCCCTGCGACGAACCCTCGACTACTTGATCGACGACCTTCTCGAACACGACGGCAACCTACCCGTCGTACACGGGTTCCTCTGGGACCGTACCCGAGCGATTCGACGCGATTTCACCTTCTTCTCGTCCCTGACGCCCGAAGAAATGAAAACCCAAGTCTACGTCTTGGAGAATATTGCACGATTTCACGTCACGGCATTGCATCTGCTATCTCAAGAGGGCAAGGCACCCGAGGACTTTGTGGAGCAGCAGGAATTGGAGCAGCTTGGAAAGGCCCTCCTATCTCTCCGTGATCTTTATGACGACTGCAATGTGCAAGGCATCACGTGCGAAAACGAGGCCGAGTTCCGAGCCTACTACCTGGTCTTCCACGCCATGGACCCGAATATCATCGAAACCCTCCAGCGACAATGGAAGCCCAACCTGTGGAGAGACTCGGACGAGGTTCGAACAGCAGTCTCTCTTGTGGAGGCGCTGCAGGATACGTTCCATTTCCACGGCCCTTTGAAGGGGGCGCCTTCCTTGGCTGCGTCGGCGGCTTACAACACCTACTTTCGCATTCTCGAGGATCCAAAAGTGTCATACACGATGGCTTGCTTCGCCGAGTGTCACTTCCCTCATCTCCGACAGTCGATCCTGACCACCATCAAGAAAGCCTTTTCTCGACCGCGGGAGTCGCCTAAGGACGTGACTGCGGTCGTTCTCAACAAGTACTTGAGATTCGACAGCGTCCTCGAAGCCATCGAATTCGCGGAGCTCCACGAGTTTGAATTTGGTGACTGCGAAGAAGATGCCGAGGACAACGACCGTTCATATCTAATCTTGGATAACCGGAGTCCTTTACCTCATCCCCGACTACAACACCAATTCTCCCAAAAGCTTGTGGAACAGAAGCGTGGCTCCAGGTCACTTCCAGATGTGATCCACGAAACCGTCTACGCAGACCCCAACTCCAAGACCAATGGCCATGTGGAGGAGAGTCTCTTTGTTAAGAACGACACGCCGACCATCAATGGCTCAAGCTCATTGGGGGACACGAAAAAACCCGACGCCTTTGCCTTTACCTCTTCGACCACACCCGGCGGCTCAGGAGTGACTAATGTATTTAACAACAACCCAGGTAAGACACCTTTCTTAATCCTACCTAATTTTCTTCAAAGATTCTGCACCAGACGACTCTCATATATCACTTCGCGACACCTCTATCTGAAGGCGAACGAATTCGTATATTACACGAAGACTTGAGATGGCCTCGGGATTATCCCAGGGTCATCTAATCAAGAAGAACCACTGGAGATCTTGCAAAGAATCAATCATACGAAGTCAATGGTTCTGACCTTGTCTATCTCTTAGGGACCACACCTAATGGACCCTTATCAACTCCTGGTTCAATTTTTGGACAAAAACCACAAGCGAGCCCATTCGCCTCAGCCACGCCCCCGGAGTCAACAAAACCTCTATTCAATTCATTTGCTTCGGACCAGCCAAAGCCCAGTTCGACTACCGCGGGGCCGGCAGGGGGCACCGCCAGCCCCTTTACATCGTTGGCAACTCCCTCGACGAGTGCTCTCCAGACGAACCCCCAAAAGGAGAGCCCGTTCTCGCAGGGAGAGACTCTTGGGTTGAACGGTTCACTGGCCCCCAAACCGGCCGGGTTTTCCTTCTTGTCGCAACCGTCTTCTCCGGGCGAGGCCCTGCACAGCAATGCCGAAGCTCCAGGAGCATTTGCGAAACCGGCTTCACAACCAGAGCCCGTGAAGACCCCCGGTATCACATTCACTCCCCCGACACCCGAATTGTCAACCCAGCCTTCTCCCCAAGTCCCGAAAGCGGCTGGATCTCCCCTCTCAGCTGCTCCTCAGCCAAGCGCAGAGACGAGCTTGAGCGAGTCCACGCCATGTCTTGATCCAAAGGGCAAAGGGGTTGCGGCCCCATCAATATTTGATGCCCCTCCGCCATCAGTACTGTCTTTTCAGTTTTCAGGCACCAGCTCCCAACCGCCAAGCAGCATCCTCGGATCTTCCTCAACAACTCCTGCAATTCCGCCTGTCGCTACTCCAAAGTCGCCGAGTCCGCCGCCGCCGCCTCCTGCTCCCCCTCGTGACCTGATGGGGGACTTTACAAAGTGGTTTGTGTTGGGAGACGAGGGACTCTTGGATGAGTTCCAGGCCTATATGCTCGACAACATCCTGCAGAACGTGTACACGACGTTCCAAGCGGAGCAAGAAGAGAAAATTCGACAAGAAGAAGCAGCGAAGGCGGCAGCCGAGGCCGACCAGTTCCGTGCCTTCAACCTTTCCATGAAGTACTTTTACCAATGGCGAGACGTGGCACGAGAGCTCCGCCTTAGACGACTTCGTCGAAGCGGTCGCGACAAGATGCGGGAATTCCACGAAGCTCAGCGGATAGCCCAACTCAAGGCCGACAAAGAAGTAGCACGGCGAGTGGCACGAGAAAAGGCCGAGCTTGCGCAGTTGAATCGTCCCGAGGAGTTGAAGGAATTGATGAGGCATAGATCTCACGAACGTCTGGCAGACATGTCTGCGTCTGGGTCTCGAAGTGTATCAGCAGTCAATCATAACAGAGGGACGGCACGCACCATGGACCGGCCGCCATCAGTCAACGGCTCGGTGGCGAGCGATGGCTCAAGTCTGTCGAGATCGACAAGCTCCAGGGCAGGAACCAAGACGCAAGCATTACGGAAACAACTTCTGGGTGACGAGCCTACCTGGTTCCGTCGGTCCTTGCCGCCCGGGTCCTCTCGAGACTTTGGCAGCTCGGAACCAGAAGTTCGCCCTAGTAGAGTCTCTGAGCGCTGGCGTCTGAAAGCCATGGACATTGTTCCAATGCCCGACGGCACAGCAGTTCCCGAGTCTCTCGCCAACGAAACAAGACGCGCAAAGAGTCGATACTCGGGCATAGGATCAATGGGGCCTCCAGCCACCCCCGTAGCTCGACGAGCATCGATTTCCGGCCTCACCAACCAGGACGGACGCTTGCTCTCCAGCCAGCGACTCACCACCACCACTGCACCTGCGGTCGACGCCGCCGCCGCGCCCAAGCATAAGAGGAAGCGGGCAACGTACGACGAAGACGAGGCAAAGGAAGAAGTCGGCTCCGAGGAAAAGTCCCACAAGCGCATCATGAGCGACGCGCAGGTGTTGATGAGCGAGCTGCGGGCCATGCGCCAGGAAATCGAGGAGAGCGCATCGTGGTTCAAGGGCCAGAACGAGAGGTTGCAGAGCGAACTCAACAGTCGAGGCTCGACGCCGTGGGACGAGAGTGCATGAAGAGGATTTTGTAGGGAGGGGCGTCGGCCCGAGAAGGGGGATATACCCATAGAATTGGATCATTGGCCACGGGTAGCGTGTTGGTGGCCTTTTTCTTTTTTGTTAAGCATGGTTGCGTGTTCGTTTAGTTTTTGAACTAGCGATGGCGATGGGCATGACTAGGTAGTATGTATATATATATCAGGGAACGGGTTGGGACGGTTGGGCATCATGGAATAAACAAGTTTTGGTCGGGGTCTGGTTAACAGACTGGACACACACACACACACACACATGATGGGTTATTACTTGATACGTGATGTCTTGAATCGAGGGCTCGTAACTGCATAGATACTTGAGTATCTGTGCTCTCTTCCAACGGCGTACCATCTACATCTCCAGATAGTCGACTCGAACCTCATCACAACTTACGGTATCCAGAGTTCCATAACGCATCACAGCTCAACAACAAAAGCTTCCTGCAGATGCGAGGCTTGAAGGAAGTTCCTTGGCCCATTCCCGGTTTTGGATACAGGACGAATCAGCTTGTAAATATTTGTTGGAGGGTGTCATGATACATGAATGGATGTGTCCTACGAATAGTTAGGCACCGGTATATAGGCTGTCACGAATATGATAGGGGACAGTGGAGGCACTTTGTGTTGAAAGAAAGCCAGCCTCTCATTATAGACTGAAATATCACAAGAACAAACAGGTCCATTGACTGACCCTTGATGCTTGAGTAAACATGCTTTTCGCTCTCTGGATGATTGATACGGATAAGTACACATAGATAAAACGAAACCTTTTCAAATTCCCGCGCCGCCAGATCCTTTTACTGTCCCTTCCATCACAACTCCAATATCCAAAACCCTTTATTCTCTACCCATTTCCAATGCTTTTCCACCCCATCTCATAGGGGACTTCCCTCACGAGGAGACACCCTCTCACCCACTCACAGAGGACTTCCCCCGGGAAGACACTCCCTCTCCTCCACTGACAAGTGTGCGCCGGCAAGGCGCAGCAGCTGCGCGCAGGGCTCCTTGCCAGACTTGACCGCCACAAAGAGCGCCGAGTTGTTAGCCTTGTTGCGCTCGTGGACGCTGGCTCCGCGGTGAAGCAGTTCCAGAAGAATCTCTGTGCTTCCTGCCACTGCCGCGAGATGGACCGCCGTGTTGCCGGCATAGTCGCACTGTTTGAGCATCGAGCTGCCCTCGCCGCGCAGCAACTCCTTGACTAGGTCTAGCTCGCCATTCTCAATGGCATAGCCCAGGGCACTAAACGCAGTCTCGTCGCGTGTCAGATGCGCTGCCGCAAAGTCGAGCGACCCTCCAGGGTGCGAAAAGCTCTGGTGAGCAATCTCCGTCATCTCACCCCGAAGCGACCGCGAGAGCTTCTCACCGATTTCCGTAACCGAAAGCCCGGGTATGGCGAGCAGGTACGAGAGCTTGGTGAGGGCGGCTTCGGCAGTGAGATCGAGCCCGAAAATCACTCCTGCCCGACCGAGGACGGTGCCGGGAGCATAGACGGGAGAGACGAACCCGTTAACGCATTGGCTAACGTTAACCACGATGATCCCCCTCTTCACCGCAGCCGTGATAACCTGAGTCAGAGGCCCGTCGGCGCCGCCGGGGATGTTGCCCATCCCGAACGTCTCCAACACGAGACCGCGGAGATCCGGCAGGTGGAGGACCGCGTCGATCATCTCTGGCTTAATACCCGGGAAGACACGCAAACAGGCCACGTGCGTAGTGTCGAGTCCCTTGGAGATGTGGAATTTCGCAATCGTGGTTGGCCGCAAAATGAGGGGCCAATTGATGCTGATCCCCAGACCGTTGACTGTGGCAAGAGGCTCGGCATTGGGGCTGTCAAAGGCGTGGAAGTTTGTCGCCGACACCTTGGTGGTGCGGTTTCCGCGGTACAGTCGGTGGTGGAAGAAGAGACAAACTTCGGGAATGACGAATGTTCCGGCAATGATGAGAGACCCTAGGAGGTTGTCCACTCCATCCGACTGGAGGGAGAAGATGGGTGCTTGAGAACCCGTAAGAACGATAGGCTTACCCAAGTTGTTCATCATAAAGGAGAGGGCCGAGGCGGTATAAGCCAGCGAGTCGGTACCGTGAAGGATTACAAAGCCGTCAAAGAGGTGGTAGTTCTCTTGAATGCACATGGCCATGGCATCCCAGTCGTGGGCCATGATGGAGCTCGAGTCGAGAAGGGGGTCGAACTCGAGAATGCCATATCGCACTTGGCGGTCGTAGGCAGTGGGCGGAGTACGCAGAGAGTCAATGGCGATGCGCTCACCATTTCGATAAGCAGGGAGCGTTACTATGACACACGTATTAGTATCTTAGTTGTGGTGGATTTCTCATCATGAGGTGGCTTCACGAGATCTTGGTTGGGCATGGGTCTCTCGGCGAATTCCCCAGTTTCCTAGATAAGATCTCTAGGGGATCTGGATGTAAGTGATAGGAATATATGTACCTCTGGGACTGGCATCGTTAAACGAAGGGCGTGGGGCCATGGCATTCTCGAGAAAGCCATCAGTGGGCTGAAGACCATCGGGAGTCTGTTGCATGCAAATGGTACCTCCAGTACCAATAATCAGGACTCGAGTTTCGGGGTAAGTGTTTTCGGCATCGGTTTGAAGATGACTGAAGCCATTGCTGATGACACTGACACCACTGCCACCGATGCCGCTGCCACTTCCACTGCCATGTTGGCTACCGTTTAGACTGCCATGGCGAGTGTGGTTCTGGCTGACGATGGGAGGTGAAGGTGGGTGATATTCGGACATGGTTTCTGAGTTGAGAGAGTCCACGGGAGAGGGCGGAGGAGGAGGAGAGGAGAGGGCGAGATAAGATATTGGGAGAGAGAAACAAGAAGAGACCCAGTCCAATGGCGGAAGATTTCGCGTGGTTTTTTCTTTCGACAGCCGAGTTGTGCGTGAGTGACGAGTAAGCGGGCGCAATCAGACTGACGTCGCGATAACAAAGCAACGGTCCGGCAGTTTATCGACCGAAGTGGCGGGGGAGGGGCGCCAAAAAAGGAAAGAGAAAAAAAACTAGAAGGCTTCTAGACGGCGGGAGATAAGATAGGAATCGAGATAGGGTCGAGGATAGATCAGGATGTTCGGAGAAGAATTATGACAATGAAGAAGAAAGGAACAAGAGAAACGAAGACGAGGATGATTGGTAAATACTTATAGGGAAAAAAGGAGAAAGCGAAGAAGGAGATGCCCGGGCCGTTCCTGCCATTTCTCTCCATCCATGGCCTGGACAGAGGAAGGCACGACTTGCGCAAGTGGACCCGTTTGGAGTTTTGGAGGGGTAATAGCAACTCCCGGCTCGAGTTTTGAAGGGGTAATAGCAACTCGATTTCGGCTTCAACTGGCGAGTGAGAGGAGATGATGCCATGGACTCCAGCAAGAGCGGCAGCCGGCAAGGTCACATGCAGCTATCTGAGGACTTTAGTGGCTTTTCATTTTCGTTTTTTTTTCTCTTCCTGTCCCTCTTTCTGCGGCAATTTGTGTCTTCGAGGTGGTATTTTCGTTATGAGAGGGATCCAACACTTTTCCCCATGACCATGTGATGCCAACGATACGGCGGCGGCCGGATGCGCTCGCCTCGTCGACGAGATTCTCGGTTATGCCGGTAATTGAAATCCATGGGTAGATTTGTCCCTGTCTCGCCGAGCGATGACTCCTTCTCGATGGCTTCTCTCTCGATTCTTACCCCAGAGAAATGTCGAATGCGTTTTACCTGAACAACCTGAAGCGGGGAGTCGTTTCTCGATGCGTACCAATCGCCATTTCCCCCTTGTCATCTCTTTCCCGAGCGTTCGTCTGCCCCAAGGATCAAGCATGGCACAGACGCTTGGCAAGGGACGTTGAGAGTGGAACACGAAGGGAGTCGGAGCGACTTCAGGAAAATGAATGAATCATGGCCAGAGGAGAGGAGAGGAATAAATGGAAGTGTTGCTTGCGCCAGTCAAGCGGTTGAGGCGCTATTCACAACGCTTCTTCCTTCACAACCCCCACGACCCCAGAACCACCATGTGGGCATCTTCCCTCTTTCTTTTTTCTCCATTGTAGCCCACGTTATCCAGACATCAATCCGTGTTATCCTAGCCTCACCACTGGTCCGGAGCGTGTCTGGAAAGTTCCGTGGTGACTGAAGAGGTCCGATTTCCGGGGCTGCCTCATACGCCATTCAGCCGTGTCCGAATCTGGACTCCTCCGCGGGCACCCCGATTGCCTTGAATCGATGCCTGCCGTCGACGTCGGTGATTAAACACAGCAGAAAAAGGGTCGGTCAGGTTGTCTTTCGGGTCAATGGGCTCAGGTATCGTGTGATGTGATGCCAGGGCCGTGAGATCGGGAGGGAGGGAGTTGAATGGATGACAATTAAATATGACGTCCGTTAAAGGCAGAGCCGCCCTTTTTCGAGGTCCGAGTTCCCAATTGACGGAGTTCCGCCTTTCGGCACTCGTCATGTCATCCCGGTCACGAATTATCCGAGCAAGGAGGATGCTTGTGTCGGTTCAGGACGAAGACCCTGCCATGCTAATTAACCCGCATTGGAGACAGCTGTTCCGGGCTAATTAGTCCAAGCCATCATAACCGACCCACCTAAAACTTCGACTTGGCCAAACTGGGTTATTCTGCCGGTTTGGTCTCTCACCGCCTTTGGACGCTTCATGCATGTACCTTTCATTGTGATAGAACATCTCCCTCTGTCAATCATGCTTGAAGAAAGGCGACAACTCAACCATCTAGGCAAAGCACGATCCATCACCGCCATTCTTACCGCAAAAACGCATACTCGGATCAATCCTCTACATCACAATTCCATCTTTTCATCATCATCTCGATCCGAATGCGATAACCTGCGATGAAAGGACAAGACGGCCTGCAAGACGACCCACCTGACTGACGCGCGCGAACCATCAAGGGAATCCTCAACATCACTTCGAACGCCTCTCAACCACATACATTTCACCATGGACGCGCCCGCGAATACGCCGCCTGGCGGCGCCTCTCCGCGAACGTTTGCCATGAATCATCTGCGGCCGCGATCCAGCTTTAAAGGCTGCTCGCGCATCTCCGACTACGAACTGCTGGGCAAGCTAGGAGAGGGAACCTTTGGGTATGGCGTCTTCCAGCCCTGCACGCCCATCGTCGACGCGACCGAGAATAATGCTGACTGATCCATTCCTCCAGTGAGGTTCACCGGGCCCGATCAAAAAAGACGGGAGCCTCATACGCGCTGAAGAAAATCATCATGCACCACGAAAAGGATGGTGTATGTAGTGCTCCTGTCGCTTCACCATCTCGACTTTGGCTCTGACATGACTCAGTTTCCCATCACCGCGCTTCGAGAAATTAAACTTCTCAAACTCCTCTCCCACAAGAACATTCTTCGACTCGAAGACATGGCCGTCGAGCATCCTTCCAGACCCAGTAAGCCAATACTCACCACATCGCCGTTCAGTCGCTAACGAGCCCGGCTTAGGTGACAAGCGGAAGAAGCCCATCATGTACATGGTCACCCCCTACATGGACCACGATCTTTCTGGATTGCTCGACAACCCATCAGTCCAGTTCAAGGAAGCCCAGATCAAGTGCTATATGCTACAGCTACTTGAGGGCCTTCGCTACCTACACGAAAACCGCATCCTTCATCGGGACATGAAGGCGGCCAATTTGCTCATCAACAACCAAGGCATCCTGCAGATTGCCGATTTCGGCTTGGCTCGTCATTATGATGGCCCGGTCCCCAAGGCTGGACAGCCCATTGGCGGGGGAAAACGAGACTACACAGGTCTGGTAGTGACCAGATGGTACCGACCTCCCGAGTTATTACTCCAGCTCCGACAGTACACGCCCGCCATTGACGTATGGGGGGTGGGGTAAGTCGGCAGGCCGTCTTTCGTGATGTCGAGTTGGTTCTAACTTTGAGCAGATGTGTCTTTGGCGAAATGCTCGTCCGAAAGCCCATCCTAGCTGGCGATAGTGACAGTCACCAATTGGAAATCATCTGGGATCTGATGGGATCCCCCACAGATGAAAGCATGCCCAGGTGGAAATCGCTACCAGCGGCTGAGCACTTGACACCACGATCGCGACCAGGGAACATTCAAAGCCGATTTAGAGAGTAAGTTTGGGTCCTTGTTGACCAAATGGTGAGTTTGGCGTCTAATACATCTTAGATACGGTTCAGGGGCAATCTCACTTCTCAAAGATCTACTCAAACTCGATTGGCGGACACGCGTCAATGCCGTGGATGCTCTCAATCACCAATACTTCAAGATGCAACCACTGCCTCTGGAACCACACGAGATTCCTTTCTATGAAGAGAGCCACGAACTCGACCGCAGAAAGTTCCACGACCGCAAGGCCGCCCTCCCTCCTGCACCTAAAGGAGGCACGGTTGGCGTTGGGCCGGACGCCAATGGGGCAACGGCCGGAGCTGGGTTCACTAGCACCGATGCGTATAGTAATGGACGCAACGGCGTTAACGGCGGCCGGTACCGGAACGGACCCGATGAGCGTCGACCGGCGTGGCAGCGAGATCGAGCGCAGCCTCCTCGCCCGCCACCGGGAGAAGATGACTACCGGGATCGAGGCCAACGGAGGGATCCGCCACCTCGTGGTGGCGCCAATATCGACACATACATTCCCGCCTATAAGAGAGATGACGGAGCTCGATGGAGAGATGATCGGCCACCGCGCGATGACAGGCCTCCCCGCGACGACCGCCTGCCCAGGGACGATCGGCCTCATAGGGATGACCGCTCCCGAGACGAATGGCCACGTGATGACCGCCGGAGGCGCAACAGCAGAGAGGATCGCCGTTACGATAGGGATCGCGGAACGATGAGCCGAAGTCGGTCGCCGAGGTTGGATAGGTCTCGAGACCGAGAGAGGTCAGATCGCGACGTGTACCGGAGGTAGAAGGATAGGACCTCGCCTGACCAACAACCCAGCGACACTGGGGGATCTCCCTCCAGCTAGAAATGCGCAAGATATCCGGGGGCAAGGGCGTTGCCACAATGTTGTTGGATCGGGTTGCCGGGAGCATGTCCGCTCCAGAGACAGCCAGGGTCGTCAGGGGAAAGATGGCTTTGACGACGGGCGGTTAGGCGACACTGCTTCAGATGTCGTTCTGTCCAGACAAGGTGTAATAGGCAGAGAAAGAGGGGCAAGTACACCATTTAGCTGGCGGAGAAGATGGCATCGTCATGGGCAGGGATGAACGCGTCAAGGATTGGCGTTGACGGGGTTTTAATGATGACAAGTGTGATATTCAAGGGACTCGGCGCATAGGGATCGAGGAAGGAGGCAGACGGAATGGGATTATAGGCTTGTTTCTAGCTCCAGTCGCATCGATAGATAAGGCTAAGTGACAGAAGTCCAGAAGCGAGTGAAGAAGCGACCAGACCTGAGGTGATGAGAATTGCTTGACCAGGGGTGACTGCAGACTTGAACTACCTTAGTATTCAGAGTCGTCTTCCTCCTCGTGAATAGTCTGAGATAACAAGCCGACAGCCGATCTCCGGCGACGGGAGGGCGTGTCGAGATACTGCCAATCCATCTCGGTAGAGGACGAATCCCGGCGGCTCGGAGAGTCGTCCAGGTAGCTCAACTTGGAGCTTGGTCTCGTCGAGGGGGTGCCATGCTCATCGTACATGCCCAGACGAGAGGCGATGGAGACGGAAAAGATGGCGATGATGATGCCGGCAAAGATGCCTACGCCTGCTGCCGCGCCGAACTGTGAAGAGAATGTGAGCAAGGGTATAGGGAGGGGTGAGTATGGGGGTTTCTTACAAAGCTGTAGAGAGGCTAGACGTAGCAGGAAGTAGGAAACACGTCAGCTTTTTTCAACTCTGGACGAAAGAGGTCTGAGCTTCGAAGGGGTGTCTGTCTTACCTCGAGACTAGCAAAGAAGGCAAAAATGGATTGGACGATGGAGAGGATGAATGACACGGCGTAGATGGCCGGGGCGAAGAGCACGAGCAGGAGATTGACGACGATGCCCAGGGGATAGAGGACGAGACGAAAGGGAAAGTAGACGATGGAGAAGAGCTGGGAGATGCGGAGAGACCAGCGGATGGAGCCGATGAAGGAGAATACGGAGACGACGGCGTCAATGAAGGAGGATTGGTCCGACATTGTTGGAGGGTGGTGAGGACGAGGTGGTGATGGCGGCTGGTGGTTGGTTTAGTTGACGTCACGGTTTATGGGTTCATGGTGGCACTGCATTGGAGGGTGAAGGGCTGCTGGTCCATTGGAATTCACCCCCTTGCGATGGAAAGAAAGAAAGACACCGAAACGTGTAAACAATAAACATTCAATCAAGCCTTCGCCGCCTCTTCAAGGGAGAGCTTGGTTCACGGAGCTCACTCACCCCACCTAGAGCATGCCAGCCCGGGGAAAGCTGTCAGTTAGTAATCAGGGAGTTAGTGGGATACCTGTTCTCGCACCAAAGGGTACTTCCATATTTGCGGGGTCCGATGCGACAAGCCGAGGTATCGCATCAGTCCCCAATCTATCACACACCCGGTCCAGCGCAAACGCGTTGAGGTGCTCCTTCTCCCCATCCATCTCTCCACTGTCCCCCTCCTGCTCCTGTGATAAGTAGCAAACGTCCAGCCCTTCGAATGCGACGTGTGTGACAGGAGGCGTAACTTACCTTACTCACTACTTCGTACAAAGTGAAAGGCGCCCCAATCGATCTTGTGCAAGCCTTCTCCCTGCAATCCACGCGACGTACCTATTTCCGATCCCCCCCAACGGCGGGCGCCCGTCGTCGACTCACAAAAAAAGTTAAACGCCATTATCGTCGGATCGCTGAGCTGATAAGAAACATCGCCAGTTTCTCCTCCTCTCCCCTCGACTGAAAGAAGAAGCACACCAAGGAAGAATTACCGTATCGGGCCGTCCGTCGCGAAAACGAACGTTTCTTTCTACCTACCAGCCTCTCTCCACAACAGCTACTCTCCTCCTCCAGTCCTCCACAATCCCGACTTCCCCCACCTGATTAAGTCGAAGGTCCCTCTACGCCATACCAGATAACTCTACACCTTCGCAGCTCTCGCCTCCGCGCCTTCACCGACCGACCGCCATGGGCAACAACCCGTCGTCCTCGTCCAAGCCGGTGACGCCGACATCTTCGTCGACGCCGTCGGCTTCGGCTCCGGGCTCCGGGCACGAGTCGCCGCGACACCACCGCAAAGACGCCCGCAACATCATCCCCGGCCACGCACACCGCTCGGCCGCTCCCCCGGAGCCCTCGCTCGCGCTGGCCCAGGGCTCCACCACCACCACGGCGGCCAACCGGCCCAAGAGCCTTCCCACCACGGCCGTCTCGTCGCTCAGCGGCTCGCCTCACAGCAACGCCTCGGTTCCTCCCATCAAGCCCGCCGCCGCCGACCCGAAACCCGCCGAGTCCAAGCCCGCGCCCCGCCGCGACGAGCCCTCCAAGCCCGTCGACGTCCCCGTCGAGGCCTCCTCCTCCCTCCGCTCTCACTACTCGGGGCCCTCGGAACCGCCCCTCGTGTCCAACAGCAGCATCACCGACATGTACCTCACCAAGCCGCCGCGCCTGCCGCTCCCCATCGAGGAGGAGGTGCACACTCCGGGATCGCCCATCCTCGCCGCCGACCAGGACCCGGGCCTGCCCGACGTCGACGGCATCGACTCGGCCTCGGACGGCATCACGCGCAAGAGCTCCGCCCTCAGCGCCACCACGGTCGACGAGGAGGAGGGCGAGGAACTGCGCGTCGACAAGACGAGGCCTACCGTCCCGACCGAGCTCGAGTGGCGTCGCGGCGGTGACAAGGTGTACGTGACGGGCACCATCTTTCACTGGAATCGGAAGCAGCGCCTGCATCCCATGTGAGTAGTAGTCTCTTGTTTTCTACACGCGGTTACCTCTGTCCGAGACATGGAAACCCCGGCTGTGTCGCCGTGGCTGGCTGCCTGAAGGCCGCCACGAAAGGCGTGTGTCGCACTTCCTCGCCGACACACACACACACACCTCGCAGCCTTGCGGCGGCGAGCAGGGGTTCGGGGTTTTCATGCACGATCCGGTATCTCTTCCTTATCTGATCCATTCATATGCTGACATGTGGGTTCTTTTTTGCTGCGAAAACAGAGACGGCCGGCCTGGATGCTTTGCCGCCACCATTCACATCCTCCCCGGAACTCACCATGTCCGCTTCCTGGTCGACGGTATCATGCAGACGTCGCCGGACCTACCCACCACGGTCGACTTCGGAAACAACCTGGTCAACTACATCGAGGTGAACCCGGACGACGCCCAGCAGGTCATACCGCCCATCCTCGTGGGGAAGCCCGTCGAGCTGCCGGTCCACGAGGCGGCCGAGCCCAAGCACCAGCACCAGCAATACCAGCAGCAGCACCAGCAACAGCAACAGCACCACCAGTCCCAGCAACAACAGTCTCAGCAACCCCCCGAGCAGAAGCAGCAGCGACCCAAGAGCAAGGAGGTGCTACCGCCCGAGGCCTACCGCTGCCCGATCCCCGCCTATCTGCTCGACTTTGACCAGCCCGAGGACTCGCCCGCCTACCAGTACGCCGTCACCGCCATCGAGAAGCTGCCCAACCCGCCCGCCCTGCCGGGCTTCCTCGGCAAACCCGTGCTCAACGCCGCCACCCTGCTCAAGGACGACAACAGCGTGCTGAACATGCCCAACCACACCATCCTGAACCACCTCGCCACGAGCAGCATCAAGAACAACATCCTGGCCGTGTCGGCGACTACGCGATACAGAAACAAGGTATGTCTAATGGGTGTTTAGCTGTGGGAATTGAGAAAGCTAACGGACAAATAACAAGTATGTAACTACCATTATGTACAAGCCTACGTCGTCCAAGGAGGGTTAAAGGCCGGCTTAAGCCCCTTTGGCATGTTTCGATTATGACGGACGGGATGGATGACAAGATGACGACGGGTTACATGCGATGGTTCCGTCTCTTGGCCTGGGTGCCGGGACGGATGATGAAGAGCCTCAGCCTCAAGAGGAATGTGACTACCAAGGGAAACGAAACACATACACACACAAGATGGAACATATGTATACACACACATGCACACACACACACAGACACACGCGCACACACACACAAATACACCACAACGCACAAGCAGGCTCGGGGGATTCCCCAGCCTCAGTATCTTCCAAATCATTTCTCAGTCTCTCCATTCAATAAAGACCTCGTCGGTCCTAAATCGCTGGGTGCACGTGCTCTCCTCGAGCGGCGTGCGAAAGCCCGTCTCGTAGGCCAGCAAGCCGGCGTGGGCGATCATGATGCCGTTGTCGATGCAGAAGCGCTCGTCGGTGGCGTAGACGGAACCCCCCCGCTCGCGGGCCATGTGGCCCATCATGTCCTGCAGGCGCTCGTTGCAGCCCACCCCCCCGACGATGAGCACCTGCGAGCTTCCCACGTGCGCCATGGCGCGCTCCGTGATCTCGACGAGCATGGCGAAGACGGTCTCCTGCAGCGAGAAGCACAGGTCCGCGGGGGTGAAGTCCGCGCCGGCGCGCATCTGCGCCGCGAGCGCGTCGGCCGAAGCCAGGATGCCCGAGAAGGAGCAGTCCATGCCCTTGACGGCGTAGGGCAGGTCGAGCAGCTTGGAGCCCTTCTTGGCGAGCTGCTCGATGTTGTACCCCGGGGCCGGGTCGTTGCTGATCTCGAGGGTGCGCGCGAAGCGGTCGAGGCAGTTCCCGACGGCGATGTCGAGCGTCTCGCCAAAGATGCGGTAGCGCTGCTCGGCGTAGGCGATGACCTGGGAGTTCCCTCCGGACACGTACAGCACGACGGGGTTGTCGGCGCCGGTGATGTGCCGCCCCATCTCGATGTGTCCGACGCAGTGGTTGACGCCGACGAGGGGCCGGTCCCAGAGGAGGGCGAGGGTGCGGGCGGCGACGGCGACGCTGTTGAGGGGCGCGCCCATTCCCGGGCCCTTGGTGTAGCAGACGACGTCGACGTCGGAGGGGGAGACGCCGGCTTCGGAGAGGGCGCGGCGGGCGAGGGGGGCGAAGTGCGCGCGGTGGTGGGCGGCCGTGTCCTTGGGGAGGAAGCCGGTGCCGGGGGGGGAGACGAAGGTGTGCCGGAGGTTGGAGAGGATGGTGGTGGTGTCGCGGGTGTGGAGGATGACGCCGATGCCGAGCTTGTTGGCGGAGCCTTCGCAGCCGAGGGCTATGTAGGAGGATTTATTCTTGAAGGGGTCCATTGTGGATTGGGTTTCCGGAGTGGTTTCGAGGGAGGTAGTTCGAAGTCGGTGATGGGGGAGAGAAGGAACGGGAGTGTATCAGGGTTGGGTTTGAGAGTGTATCCGTAGTCGGTCGCGTTTCTTATGCTGGAGTCGTCAAAGTCCAAGAGTCTACTGTAAGAACCATTCCATCAAGTCGCAATATCTTCCAGTCGCCGCGCAAACAAATAGACAAAGAAAATCTTATAAGCAAATCAGCAAGAAAGCAGCATTAAGAGGCACCAAATGTTCCCCTCTTGAAGCGCATGTCGTTGCAAGAAAAAAATGAGGGGCAACAAACGTGCCCCCCGATAAGACAAGCAGAGAAATGGAGGGGCCCATGGTGGGGTGAGGAGGTTAAAAGGGTCCTGGAGCTTAGCTAAGCGAGGTCTGACCAATGGGCTTGCGGCCTTTTTTCTTGTCGTGGGAAAGAGGTGCAAGCAAGGTGCGTCATTACGCGGGAGGAGTGCGCACCGGGAGCTTATCGATATGGGATCGGTTTTTGAGCCTGGAAGCATGATGACGGACGGTTTCTACTCTCAAGTATCCGTACCTAACAAGAAATGTTAATGAAGCAGAGAGCAAGTCATTCTTTTTCTTTTTCTTTCTGGCTTATTGATACCTGATAATGGCTTGCTGATAACAACTTCAAGACTCGTGTATCCAACCTCGCACAAGATATAACGAATACCTGAGGCTTCAAGCACTCGATCAAAGCAAACCCCTCGCTGTCCTAGGCAACCAACTCAAAGTCCACACACAAGAAAGAAAGAAGGGAAAAACACTAGCTCGGGACTCAATACTCCAGTCTACAAAGTCATATCCTAGTAAAAAAAAAAAAAAAGGCTGGGCGGATAAGTTTTTTTTTTTTTTTTTTTTTTTTT
>JAMQMW010000195.1:0-11635 GCA_024115155.1 Thelonectria blattea
AGGTTATTTTATCTTAATTACCTTTAATACTCTTAATAATTAATATATTAAGCAATATAATACTCTCTCTCTCTCTTATATTACTCAGTATAACGCCCTGGCCTCTCTGCCAATAATACCACAGAATAATCCTCCGATCCTCTGCGCTAGACATTGGGAATTAATCCAGACCGTTACATGTCTCTCGAATGCCTCTTCTGGTTGCGTAATAGTAAATCGGCTTATTATATAATAAGACTGAAGTGAAATTATAGTCGTCCGTCGGCTTATTAAGACCATATTTAGACAAGGAGGCGCTATGTTATTCCATTCTTAGACCATCCATCGGCACATATCGTCCCGGAGAGTTCGTCGAGGTCCCCAAGCCCGTCCCTCGAGCTGGAGATGTCCTCATCCGCATGAAGGCCGCCGGCCTCTGCCGCTCCGACCTAGACATGGTCGACAGTCAACCGGGATCGGCCCCCTACGCAAACTCGATTGAGGCGGGATACATCCTCGGCCACGAAAACGCCGGATACGTGGCCGAGCTGGGCCAAGGTGTGACGGACCTTGAAGTCGGCGAGGCCGTCGTCGTGCACCACATGCGCCATTGCTCCAACTGCGAATACTGCACCGACGGCGCCGAGCAACACTGCGAGGCGTTCAAGCGGGGGGCCATCGGAATGACGCGCGGGTGCAGAATCGATGGCGGCTTGGCCGAGTTCCTGGTTGCGCCTCGCAACGAAGTCATCTCCATCGGCCACGAGGATCCCATCAAGTACGCCCCTCTCACCGACGCCGGCGTCACGGCCTATCACGCGGTCCGGAGCGTCGTCGACAGGCTGAAGCCCGGCACGAGCGCCGCCGTCATCGGGATTGGCGGCCTGGGCTTGTACGGTGTGCAGTTGCTCAAGCTGCTGACTCCGGCTCGAGTCCTTGCCGTTGATGCGGCCAAGGATCCCCTCAAGGACGCCTCTCGCTTCGGCGTCGACTACGCCATCATATCGACGTCGCCCGGCGGTGACTTTCTCGGCCCCGACGCGAAAATACTGGACCGGACCCAAGGTCGTGGACTCGACGCCATCATTGACTTTGTCGGAACTAGCGAGACGCTCAAGCTCGCGGCCAAGATTTCTAGGCCTCGAGGTCGCATCGTCTTGGTCGGCATGGAGGGCGGCACTCTCGAGGTGGGATGGGGCTTAATGGCGATGAGCTGCGAGTTCGCTGTCAGTCTGGGGAGCACTCGACAGGACCTGAGGGAGGTTTGCGCGCTGCTCAAGGCGGGGAAGCTCGAGGTGGCTCTGCAGGAGTTTGCGTTTGACCGGGTGCAGGAGGCGTACGATGCTCTGAGGGCGGGGAAGCTGTCGGGGAGAGCAGTGGTTGTTTTTCAGGACGATGACACGGCTGAATCGACCCCAAGGTGATACATAATTGCGCTATTTAAGCTGGATCTGGTCTTCGAATCACAATTGTTCTACGAGGGCCCTGAGCTGAGCTTCATGACAACACCATATCTATGTGAGGCCTACTCAGAGACGGGACAAAAATCGTAGTTTCCGCTAACGTGATTCCCCCACCACGAAGGAAAAGGCCTCGACGGACCGCCAGCCCCAAAGACGGCAAAGGAGAGAATGAAGAGAGCCAGCAGACTGGCACCGTCAAAGGCGCCAGTCACCAGGTACGAGTAGTCCTTGAAGATGCGAGGGCGGTAGTTTCGGAGGTAGAACTGCGTGAAGAAGCCGGCGATGAGTTGACTGAAGATGACACACGTCTGGCTCGCGTTGTAGGGGATGTAGCCGGCGAACTGGAGGAGCTGCGGGAGGTTGAGCTCGTCGAGGCCGATGCCTCGGATTTTGGGGACCAGCTATAACAATAATCAGGCCTGTCCTGTTGAGAATAGGATCGAATCACTCACGTAGGCTACGACGCGGTGGACGACGACAAGACCGGCACCGACAGCCAACCCGATGGGCACGAGCTCGTATCGCCCGCCAATCTTGTAGAGATAGCTGGCCAAGGCCCAAGAGGTAGCGTTGGTGTTGTATGACTGAAGAGTGGCGCCACTCCAGGAAGAGTTGCCGTCGCCATCGGCGAGGAGAGCGCGGTTGCTCCCGACAATGGAGATCATGACGACGTAGTTGATGAAGCCGCCTAGAACGGTGCCGTAGATTTGAGTGAGAAACATGACGCGAGGGGGGATTTCGACTGCCGATGGGTTAGGTTGTAACGTCGCGGGAGATGTCAGAGACGCTCACGGTATTCGCCCATCTTTAGGTCGTTGGACAGGTTAACCACATTGGATATGACATTGTGCGACCATGCCGCAAAGTACATGTTTCCTATGGGACGTCCGGGGAGCATGAGGCCTGCCAACATCTTGGAGAGGTTGTTGGTGGCGATTCCGTTGCCAAAGCGAGAGTAAAGCAGTGTGCTCTGCGAGGGGTCAGCGACTTGCCCACGCCCATCAACAAGAGGCTTACTAATGGGGAGATGAAGGTTCCGACCAATAGCGCCACCACGTATGCCCAGGCTGGAGGCGTGATGTGCTCTTTGACAACGACGACGAGTCCGAGAATGAAATTCAGGACGAGCACTGCGAGATACCACCACGTGGGTGTTTCCTTGTAATGCTTGGCCATGTACTGGTGATGGCGGTCGTCGTATCTGCCCTGTTTGACGCTTCTATATGATGCGAGGATATCCTTGCCCCAGAAGAGGAAGCAATGGAGGACCAGGGCGCCAATCTGCCATGTCAGCCTGCGGAGGATCGAGAGAATTTCACCGACTCACAGCAGCATTCGCCATAAACATGGCATACGCAAACGACCCCGTAAGCCGAGGGAGACCGTACTCGGCCAGGGCCTCTTCGTTCAGCACACCTCCCTCAAACACTGACGCGATGGGGTACGTGGTGCCGTTGTCGGCTTGGAGTCTTGTCGACATGAACGGGAGCGATTTAGAACCCCACACGTTGCTGTAGTAGATGCCGAGCATGGCGAGATAGCAGATGAAGTATCCGACAGCTGAGTGGATTTGCAGCGTGAGGGGGAGGGAGGTGTTGAAGGATGTGATCTGCATGGTTAGCCGCGATTATGTGACAACATGCCGGGTTTACTTACGTATTGTCAGTCAAAGGAAAGACTGAATAGCCCAAGGCCTTCATTGTTTCGTTGCTCCGCCAAACAAGTTTGTAAGCACAGCGGCCTTTTCGCCTGTCGCCTTCATCGCGGCCAGGCACTTTCACTGTTAGCTAGCCGTCTCGGCCATTCCCGGGCAGGGTAGAGCTGCTTACAGGAACAGAGACCGAGTTGAGGAACGGAAAGATGTACGCGGGGAAGAACTCGTAGGCGAACATGCCGGTGAAGCCGTACCAGAAATACCGCAGCGGCTTCGAGTTCTTCAGGTCCTGCCAATGCAAGCCCTGCAGCGTCTTGACCGTCGGGAGGGTGCTCCAGTAGACGGCGTCGACGTGCCACACGGCAATGGGCCGCATGAGGCCGCACAGCCCATAGCCGAAGAGGCCAATCGAGATGGTGCTCAGGACGACCGTCGTGGCGCTCAGCTCGAGGTCGTAGAAGAGATCCTGGGCGGCAAAGACCATGATGCTCGCCGCCGCGTTGGACGCCGACGTGGCCGTGATGGAGCAGATGGCGTGTTCCTTGAGACCCCACGGCCCGGGGTTGAGGAACTTGACAATCTTGACGTGCAGCGGGAGCTCACCGTGTCCACCTTGCTCCCTCCATCGGGCCTCGAGCTTGTCGCCGCGAGGGAGCGCGACGGCCCATGCCTTTCCGAGGAAGTAGGCGATGAGAACGATAAAGGTGCCCTGGATGGTCACCAAGGTCGGTTTGAACTAGAGAGCGTCAGTTAAATTGAGTAAAGCGGATGGTCGAACATCCCTCACCGTGTAGATCTGGTTCATAACAGCTTGGAAGCCCGATAGAATAGTCGCCAAGACGACACCGCGAAAGGTCAGTGCAGCATCACCATCATCCCGCAACGGTAGCAGGTACTTGGACGCATCCGACCCGGTGACGATGATGTGTTCCTTGCTGTCACTGTCGCTGCCTTCATTAGTGTTGCTTTGAGCTCCGGTCTGTGTAGCCGCCACCGCATGCGTGTTTTTCTCGTCGGTGAGTTCGTGGCTGGGAGGAGAGGAGACGTTGCCCTCCTCGGGGAGAGGTCCTCCGCTGACGACGTGCTCAAGAGTAGTCGCCATGCTTTCAATTGCAATTCAAAACGACGCTCGCGGTTGAAGGAGAGTTGGGACTGTCGAAAAGATGGCTCTCTGAGGCTGTGATCGAGCTCTGTCGGCCGCTGAGCCTGTACATACATATTAATTGGGCAGGGCTCCCCTACCTTTATACATTGCAGCAACTTCTTGTTCAGACGGTATACGATTCGCGCATCCGATCAAACGGCCCTTTATCAAGACCCTATGCAAAAGTTCTCGACGTGTCCCATGGCGTTGGACGGGCCACGAGAAGTCGCCATCGTGTGTTCCAGTCTGTACTCCCATTATCTGCAGCGTCTCGAGACGCCGAAATCGAGACCGGGCAAGTGATACGCAGGGCCGATCATGTCCCTCTTCACCAATGCCGAACCAACCACGCGTCGGGGACTGTCCCTGTTTGGTCTCGTTGGAACCTCCCAGTCACTTACACGCAGCCATTCTCCTTCCGCTTCCGGTCTGGTTGGGCCACTTCACCATCGACCTGGCAACTGACCTCATTCTTCCAAGCAGGGTACCTTTGTGGATGCTAAATGAGCTGCCGTGCATTTCTGTTGGACGTTTTTATTGGTCGGCCACGAGGTGGAATGAGACCACTCGGTGTAGTATTACGATACAACAAGAACTTTTGCGAATGCAGTGCGGCTACGATAAGGAAGGTACTGAGCCTGTGTCGGAACATGTTGGCCGAGGTGGCAAGAACTTTTTGTTCTGAGAATGGCGACATATCAAGTCATTGAGTTCCGAGGTAGGAGACAAATCCCCATAGGCCGTAATTGATGAATTGCGTCTCACGATCCCGTCGATACGTCTCGTCTTTCCACGTGGGTTTTCGCCTGGGTGTCTGGTCAAGGCTCTTGAGAGAGGGTGGTGCGACAACCAATCCATATTGGGGGACTGGACTGATAACGCAGATATTGGTAAGAGATCTATACTTTTAGGCAAGGTCAGGGGAAATAAAGATTTCATAGTGAATAGAACAAACCAACCGTCTCCTTCTTTACGAGCACTCCTTCTTAGAACCAACAAGACCCGCGATTCTACAAACAATAAACACGTATTCTTGCCATCTATTGCGCCAAGAATATCAAAGCTGTGAATGAGTGACTGCATAAACTAGGTATCCTCAAGATAGCTTTCAACCACTTCAATAGCACGAGACACTCCTGGTGCTTCAGCTGCCCAATACCGCATCCTGCCGATCGCGAGTCGCATATTTTCCCTCCATCCATCAGGCACGGAAACCATTCCGGAACGAACCGCGCCGATGATATTTAGGCATGCCATTGCGGTATCCCGAACGCTGTACCAACTCCCGTGGTGACGGTGTCTCACCGGCTCGCTTCGCATCATGAGGAGGCTGTGCGAGATGGCCTTGTCCACAAACGGCTGGATGAGTTCTCTGTCGGATGCGTCGAGCTGTGCATGTATGGCACAGTAGAGGAAAGGTGCGTAAATCCACATCCTGATCTCCAAGACGCGACCTCGAGTGTGATAGGGAAGCTCTTCGTTGGGCATGTGTTCGGCGAACTGGATAAGAGGCGGCAGTCCTGCGTACCATTCTTCGAGCTGCTGTTCGAACTGCTCAGCGGTTTCGACCATGAAGAGTACCGAGTCTTTCGTCCAAGTGGTATGATCTCCGGCATGGAGCAGATTCAGCACGCGATTCGCTATCCGACGAAGCGTAATCTCTGTCAAGTAATAGAACCAGCTCTGCTCCTGCTGCCTCCGCTGCCCTCGTGTCGTTCGAGTGCCGGTCCTCGACCAACCAAGCCTCTCTTGAGGCGACGACTCGAGTTGAGGGTTGGCTCCGTCATTGTCTATATCCGGAGGGGAGGGATGCATGTCGGAATAGTGAACGTCGGCCAAAGAGCTGTTGGGCAGGTTAATCTCGGCGCGCAGTTCGCACTCGGACTTGTAACAGCTCCAGTACAGTCTTTGTTCCACGCTTCGTCGTTTTGAAGACTCGGCCGAGTCTACCGTTGGACGCGGAAGTTGCTTGGCCTGACACTGCAGATGGAGTAGTATGATTTGGTTGCGGATTGAAACTGGGACCAGGCAGTCAACGGCCGCATGATGTACATGTTGTATACACCGGCTAGGAAATGACACTGAGAGGAAAGAATTCCCACTTCCAAGAGACCAAATCTTCTCCGGGCCAAGTTGTAGTACGCTTGACCAATCTGGAGATCTCGTTCTTGCGCCTCCATCGACGATGAGGGCGCGTCGGTATCATGCACATGCTCGCCGGAAAATGGTGTCGCCACTGATCCTAATGCACAGGCAAGGAGCTACAATAGTAAGCACATTTCCAAGTCCTCTGGGTCAAACAAAGGGTGAACTGACCACCAAGCATGAAGCAGAGTCCCATTTCAGGCCATCTTCAACAACATTTCGAGCATACGACCACATGATGTCGACATCCAAGATGGGGTTTTTGATGTGCACAAGCTCTAGGAATCGCTGAACGAGCTCGATGATTCCATCCTCATCAATGCCGATGGACGGTGTCTTTGTATTCTGCCCCTCATGGCAGCTTTCTAGGTCGAAGACAGGGTCGGTGAGGTAGTTGGGCGGGAACCTGCTGCCGAAAATAGGCCATTGGAGGACGGCATCTGGGTTGGCTCTTGAAGAGGGGATATGAAGGTGTTCTGAGTGACCATCCGAGCCTCGGTCCGGTTCCAGGGTTTCACGGCCTCCCGGGTCGGGTTGCGATGAAGCTTCCGATGTCTTGGTTGCCGCGATTAGTTGTTTGGAAGCTCCTAGAGTACCAATCTGGTCTACGACAGAAGCGAGTCCGGCTACTGGAACCTGAATCTGGTCTAATCGGGACAGGACCTGGGTCAGCCTGTCCAAGATGAGTATGCTCGCTGGGTCGAGGCTGCAAACAAACCGTTATTAGTTGAGTGATACTTGATGAAAAAGCGCCAGCGAGAAACGAGATTGCTCACCTAGAAAGGTCCTGCGAGTCCTCATAAACACAGGAAGCCTCGGAAGCCTCGCAGTTACCGCAAGTAGGGCGCGCGTTGTTGCATTTGACCTTTCTCGAGCGACAATGCCGACACGCCGTGATGGCCCTCTTTCTCGGATAAGATGCATCGATTCTCGAGATGTCGGGCCGTTGTCGCTTGCGGGATATTGGCTGTGCCGAGTTGGAGGCGACAGGGCCATCTGTTGAAGTCGTCGTACGTTTGCCCGCTTCATCCTCGCCCACAACGGGCGCTTGGGGAGCGATGGCTTGAGGAGCTTTCCCGTTGTTGACTGCCGAGCATGTCTGATTGGCATAATTTGCACCGTAAACGGATGGAAACGGTCCCGAGGGTGCGGCAGCGGCCTGGTAACAATGGGCCATTGGGAAGGTGTGTGAAGGAGAAAAGATGTCCTGGAAGACTCACGCGGACATTCGGACTTGAAAGTAGTGGTGGCGGGGGTGCGCGGAATCTCGGACATGTTTGCTGGTGGAGTGCTCGGGGAGTAGCGGATGCAACAGAGGTGATGATCATCATGTTGGGTCAATCCGGGGTTGAATTGATGCGGGGAAGTAGACTAACTGAGGCACTTGACCTTGCTTCTTCTTTATTGACGCTCAACACTGCCTTCATTGCTATCAACCCATCAACATGGCATCCTCAAACCCCAACAAGATCGTCAACGTCGGCCTCATCGGCTGCGGCGAAGTCGCCCAAGTCGTGCACATCCCAACTCTGTCCTTCATGAGCGACTGGTTCCGCATCACATATCTCTGCGACATCTCCCCCGCGTCCCTCGAGCACTGCGCAGCCAAGCTCCACGGCGTCCCCAAAACCACAAACGATGCTGCCGAGCTCTGCAGATCCGACCAAGTCGACCTTGTCATAGTGGTCAGCTCCGACGAGTACCACGCCTCGCACGCCATGCTTGCCCTCGAACACGACAAGCATGTTCTGGTCGAAAAACCTCTGGCGCTCACGAAGAGGGATGCGTTGACCATTGGCGAAGCGGAAAAACGCAGCAAGGGCAACGTCATGGTCGCGTACATGAGGCGATATGCTGCGCCGTTTGAAGACGCCGTCCGTGAAATTGGCGGCATGGAAAAAATCTTGTATGCGCGAGTCCGAGGTCAGTTCCAATTCAACGAGGCCAACATGAACCGCCAGAGATTGACAAGCTTGTAGACATTATCGGTCCCAACTCTCATTTTGTCAATCAATCTGGCACTTTTCCAAAGAAGTTTGCCGACTTTGCGGAAAGCGACACGGCAGACAAGAACAAGAAAGCAGAGGAAATGGTCGAGACAGCCCTCAAGGAGGAATGTGGCGGTGTTCCGGTAACCCCTGAATCAACTCTCATGTGGCGCATCTTCGGTAGCCTCGGTTCACACGATCTTTCAGTCATGAGAGAAGCACTCGGAATGCCTGAAAAGGTCGTCGGCTCGTCGCTAGGATTTCCTTTCTGGAAGTACGTTTGCCTAATCTCTGCCCTCTTCAATATGCTAACGTGGACCTCGAATGAAGTGTTCTCTACAGGTACAAAAGCTTTACAGTGTCGTACGAGTCCGGAATTGACAATGTCCCTCGCTTCGACGCTCATCTAGAGGTATACGGCATGAACAAAACGGTCGGGGTCCAATATGACACGCCGTATGTCAAGGGCCTACCAGTCACCATGCACATCGTCGAGAACGCGGACGGCATTTACAAGGAGTCGACTATTCGGAAGTCTTACGAGGATCCTTATACATTGGAGATGAAGGCTTTGTGGGAAATGGTTGTGCAAGGAAAGACGCCAAAAACAACTGTAGACGATGCTCTGCAGGATCTGGAGCTCTTTGCCATGGCTATGCGACATGGATATGGTCGGCAGTCATAGCCTCGTAAATGTCAATGCCATGATGCGGGACAGAAATGGAATTGAGATACCCAAAGACCTGCTCGAATGACGGATACTTTGTATAGGTGACTGAGGCTAGAAAATGGCGAGTGTCCCAGGGCCCATCTTGAGATATCGCTCTCTTGAACCTCGCCGTTCGCAAGTCCCTGCCAATCATATGAGAGTCACAGTCTCTGGACAAAGTGTAAACTTGAGAATCTTGATCTCATGCTGACCCCCGTTCTATTTCTTCGTAAGCCTTTCAATCCATGACATGAACCGCGGAATCTCGCACTAGACTCCGGTAAAGCGTTTCCGATTCCACAAACCATTGAGAGGAAACCATCTCCGCGGATATCTCAAAGTGAGCCTCGGATAAAGAACAGAAACCCTTGTTTGGGTCGTCGTACAACGGCTCCTGAACTATTGACAACGGCTGTTCCTGTTTAGCCATGCCCCGTCCTTGTTCAGCTCAGCCTACTTGCCTGGTTGCTTATACGTAGCCAATGCTGCCGAGTTCAGACTAATAAATGAGAGTTTCCCCAAGGCTCTCCCGGTCCGAGACTCCGCGAGTGGTTGGATACTAGCCGAGCTGGAAACATCACACGACGCCGACCCATGTCGACCCCGGACTTGAGCTCTTGAGCTCTCACATCTGGAGTTGCCCCGCAAAGTAACCCCAGACTCGACCAAACCTTGTTTTCCATAGCTATGAGCACCTACATGGCTGAAGAATATTTATACATGTCTCCGCCTCGAAGTCCTACATTCTCGTCCGCACCCATCATCACCGGTGCAGTCTCCAGCTCAATAATCCGCACTTTTCCACCTTCCTTCTTTTCACACACTCGACTTCATCATGGCCGGAAAGTCCAACAGAGGCTCCGCCAGCCGTTCTGCGGTTGGTGAGGACCTTGCTCGCGTGCTCCCCGACGACGGCACCCCCTGGTACAAGAAGAAGAATCTCGTATGGCTCAACTACTACGCCGTCAGCATGGGACTTCTCGCTGCCGCAAACGGATACGACGGCTCACTTATGAACTCGTTGATGGCGTTGCCTCAATGGTTTGATTTCATGCATCAACCAAGCGGAGCCTGGCTCGGCTTCATCAACGCCGTCCAATCCCTCTCATCCACGCTCGCCTACCCCGTCGTTGCCTACTTTGCCAATCGCTGGGGACGAAAGAAGGGCCTTTTCGTTGGATACTTCTTCTTGTTTCTAGGTGCTTTCCTACAAGCCTTTACTCCCAACCAGGCCGGCTTCATCATCAGTCGATTCTTCCTAGGCCAGCCCAGCGCTTGGTGGGGGGGCCTCGCTCCCCTTCTCATCACCGAGCTCGCCTATCCTACTCACCGTAGCTTCCTGACGGCTCTCTACAACAGCGGCTGGTATGTTGGCTCGACGCTGGCGGCCTGGGCAACCTATGGCACACGCAACTACGAGACCGGCTGGGCTTGGCGAATCCCTTCTCTCCTCCAGATTGCCGTCCCCATTGTCGTTCTCCCCGCTGCCTTCCTCATCCCCGAGTCGCCGCGTTATCTGATTGCCAGAGGGAAATCTTCCGAGGTCCGTGCCATGTTTACCAAGTACCACGCCGGTGGTGATGAGCAATCCCTCTTGGTCGACTTCGAAGTCAACGAGATTGAGCGGGCCATTGAGGCAGAGAAAGCGGCAAACAGCTCGAGCTCCTGGATGGACCTAATATCTACCCCGGGAAATCGTCACCGTACCTTCATCTCTGTCACTCTGGGAGTATTTGCGCAGTGGAATGGAGTGGGCGTGGTGTCAGTTTCCCTGCTACATCTTTGACCATGGTTCGTTACTAACGCACTGCAGATCTTATTACCTCGCCATGGTTCTCAAAACGGTTGGCATCACTTCTGTCACTGATCAGACTCTCATCAGCGGTTGCTTACAGATCTGGAACCTCATTCTGGCTGTCCTTGCTGCCACCATGGTTGACCGGCTCGGCCGTCGGGCTCTCTTCTTGATCAGTTCTATTGGCATGTTGATTAGCTATACCTTGATATCCGGCCTGTCAGGTAGCTTCGCGACGACAGGGACGGGATCGATCGGCATCGCTGTCGTTCCCTTCTTGTACATCTACTACGGCTTTTACGATATCGCCTTGTGAGTGACCCCCCTTGATGGCATCCAACTGCACTCGAATGACAGCTAACCACGTCTTCCAGCACGCCACTGGTTGTCTCTTACCCCGCCGAGATCTGGCCGTATCAGCTCCGTGCCCGAGGTATCGCCCTCACTCAGCTGTCAACCTATGCTGCCATTTTCTTCAATACCTTTGTCAACCCCATTGCACTCGAAGCGATCGGTTGGAAGTATTACATAGTTTTTGCGGTCATCTTGGTAATTATGACCATTACGATTTACTTTTTCTATCCTGAGACAAAGGGTCATTCTTTGGAAGAGATGGCCGTCATTTTCGACAAGGACCAGGCTGCTATTACGGGCCGGGAAACGTCAAAGGCAATTTTGGAGCCTGCGCATAAGGAGCACGTGTGAAGCAGCTATTATAGGTAGATGGATATATGTAATAAGATGCTATATTGACTTGT